>VMDO01033375.1:0-18013 GCA_007922755.1 Pedetes capensis
TGACTAGGATTTAACTTCTTTACTGAAAAAAATTTGGACCTGATGCCAAGGTCCATCTGGGGCCACTTCTATGATACTTTACATCTAAGTGAGAATACTGATTGGGTTCTTTAATTTTCAGAAATAAATGTTTATTTAACTCTTTTACATAATTATCTGAAAGTAAAAGCATGAGCATTATTAAATTCAGCAATAGAACATATACACTTGTGCCACCCTTATTTGAGAGCTTATTTCTGAACTGATATGCAACTTTGACCAAAGTCATGGTTGACAAAGGTTACACTTGGAAGGAACAACCTAAGTTATCCAATAGTAATTTCAAGATCTCTTATGTTAAGTATTAGACCCACTGAAAGCAATGCATTAAAATAATTTCATCTTGGCTGCAACAGACTCCCTCTTTGGCACATTACTCCCCTACCATTTAAACTGTAAGAGCATCACCCTGGCAACCATTTTTTGTAATATGACTGTGGCCTCTCATGTGCAGTTAATTGGTCCAGATATGAACTTTTGACCCAGACTGGATGTAATAGAGGTCCTTCCCTGAAATTCTGGAGTTGGGATTTGGATTCTAGTTTCTATCTGGACTGATAACTTAAAAGGTGGCAATGTAAATTCATGAGTGGTAGTCTGGTCCTATTTTTCACCATGTGAATTGGACATCATAGAAGTTCAGAGGGAGAGAAAAGAAGGGAAAGAGAAAAAGAAAAAGAAATTTAGAGAGGCAAATAAAGAAAAAATGCTGACTTTTGGAGTAATGCAAACATGAAAAGTAGAGAGAGTGCAGATGGTTTTGTAGGCCCTCATTTTAATTCATTCCAAGACATATCTAACCTTAATAGAATCAGGATGTTTTGCTTATATTAGTTTGGGTCTACATAAATTGATTTCAGTTAAAGGCATCCAAAGGAGTCCAAGGTAGAATGAATACCATCTCTGAACTACTGTGCAATGTTATGTCTTGGCTTATATCAGAATTCTATAAAAAGAGATCTGCATTTTGTATATGGACATGTTAAAATAGTTCCATTTGTATTTCTGTTGTTGTTAGGTGCTGTTGAATTGGATCTGACTCATAGTGACTCTACGTGTCACAGAATGAAACATTACCTGACACTGTGGCATGCACACAATCTTTCTGTTTGAGCCCATTGCTGCAGTCACTATATTTCTTTTCAATTTGAGTTGTGCCACATCAGCAAAAGGAGGTCCCAGGGGCTTTACTACATTCTTGTCATTAAAGTCAACTCTACTTTGAGGAGGTAACTGTTCCCTAGTTGTTCCTTGAATGCTTTCCAGCATGGGGAGCTCATTTTCTGACACTATATTTGACAGTGCTTCTCTGCTATTCGTAGGGTTTTCAATAGCTAATTTTGGGTGGAGTGAGCTGCGAGGTCCTTTTCCCTTGTCTGTCTTAGTCTGGAAGCTTAGCTAAGACCTGTCCACCATGCATAGCCTTCCTGTTACCTGAGATACCGGTGGCATAGCTTTCAGCATCCTAGCAACACACAAGCCCCCACAGCTGACAAGCTGACACACGTGGGAGTTTGTATTGCTAGTTAGGTAAAAAGTCTTATGCAGGCTTATATCTTATTTGTGGGAGTGTTTTTATGTGTGCATATAATATTATCTTGATTACCAAAATGATTACTTTCTTGTAGTCATCTGACAAATGTTTATTGAGTACCTACAATATCCCAAGCATTATGATAAGCCCTGATTTTAGAAAGAAAACAATTTCTGTTAGTTTGTGAAGTTTTGTAATCAATAATGGTTCCTTAGTTATTTTGCCTGCCAGGAAACTCCCAATTAAATTTGCTAGTTGTGGTGATTATTTCATATCATAATTTTATTGCTATTATTCTTATAGACTCACTTTCTTTATGTCATTTCTGGTAATAATTTACATTCCTTTAAAGTAGACTGTGTTCAAAATCTATGTTTTTTTTAAATTTTTTAGTTTGTTCCAATACTTTGCAAGAAGGTGGGACACATTATTTGGAATTGTTACTAATGAAATTTGATTCCATTTGGGCTAGTCCTTTGGCTGGAGAGGCTATTAAATCAGGATTCAAGAAGATATGATCATGTTTTCTGTCATATGGATGAGGGAAAAGAGAATGTCAGGAGATGGAGAGGGAAAGAGAGAGCGCTCATGTCAAAGTGTGAGATGATAGAAGTAGGTATGCAGAAAACAATGGCAAATGAAGAATGCAAAACTACACTGGGCTTTGAACATTCAAATTCATTCTTACATTTATGCCCTAGAGATTTATTGTATGTTTGGAGGGAAATTTGTTCAATGCTGAATTGCAGAGACCCGGCTCATGCGCAGTTTATACACCATCACCAAGTAGTCATCATTTAAAACCTTATTTAACTGACTCATTTAATTTTGCAGATCCAGGACAATTTTCTTTTGTTTCCAGGCTTGTTTTCAATGGGTCTTCTGGTTTTATTTCTGATTCATGTTACTGGATTTCGCTTTTCACCTACTGGCCTAATTAGTGCCCGGATGGCCTGTCTCAGCCTTCACAAAGCCCTTGGTATTTATAACACATCTCAAAGCCAGGGATAAGTCAGTATTAGTCCTGCACTTGATGCTTTATCTCACTGAGGTCAATGGCAAGCCATGAGATGGGGATGAGCCCTTGATATTGGCAGCTGGCACTGAATGCAAACTGACAATTTAGAATGAAAATCCAGCTGCCTGTCCTTGAGCTCTTTCACATTTTAACAATGGATGTTTACTGGCAGGAGACATGAGGCCTGTGTAGCAAAAAAGAATGGAAGATAGAAAATCACCCAATCTTCATTACTAAAATTAGAGGTTTATTGCCATACTTCTCTTCACTAGAAAGTCTAATAAGCCAATTATATGTTGATATGGAGATACTTTGCTTCACTATGTGACTACAAATGAATTCCCTGAGCTCCATAAAAATATTGTCATCACTTCAGAGCCTGAACGGTGTTTATGATGTATAAGGCATATAAACACCATACATATGTGCATGTGCAAACACACGCACACACACACACACACACACACACACACTCACCCTTAGAGGTGAAATTTTCTGCTAATTCAATGGAATTTAATCATATTTATAAGTCTGTGTCTTGGCCCGCTCTTACATCTGAGACTGCACTGTAAATATTGCTTTGGAAAGTTGAAAAGAAAAAAACGGCTAAATGTTTCTATTTTATAGAACTGAATACAATTAAAATGATTACACATACACACAATAGCAAGTAGAACTAACCATTTGGTTTAATTATATGGCCTAGATTTTTAAAAATGTGTTTTAACTCCCAATTGTTATTCTAAAAACAGAGAGAAAACTTCCCATGACAACTAATGGAATCCTAGAATCTGATGAAGCCTTCCTTGATGTCTTGTCACGGATCTCACAGAACATGTATACTTCATGGACACAATTATAAATTCATCAAGTTAAGAATTCCCAAGGAATTGTTTATTAAAATTAATTGTGTCTGATTACATAGTAAACTATGTATTGGAAGTAGATGAATGTATAGTATGCATAATGAATTAGGTGAGAGATTCCATTTATAAGCAAAATTATCACACTGTTTCTTTAATGTTCAGGGAGTTCTAATCTGTTCATAGGAATGTTCAAAATCATGTTTTGCAAATTCAAATTCTTGAGCAAAGCAAAGGGTGAAAGGTGGCAAAACCATTACCTAAGCAAAGATTTTCCCATCCAACTTTGTTCAAGACAACTCTAGTTCTAGAGCAACTGATAAAATTTTTCTTAAAAAATATTCTTATATGGTCTTATATGGCAAAAATGAAGCTTGTGAAAATGAATAATGGACCATAGAAGAGCTAATTGGTGTATGAATGTTTATAACTATAAATTTATATTCATAAATATGAAATAAAGAACTTTCTTGGTTTGTTGATATTGTTGGGTGCCATCAAGTTGTATCTGACTCATAGTGACCCTGTATACAACACAAAAAAATACTATCCAACACTGTGACATGCACACAATCATTTTATATATGAGGCCAATGTTGCAGTCACTATGTTTCATCTCATTTTGAGTCATGCCACATCAGCAAAATGAGGTCCCAGGGGGTTTACTCCATTCCCATCATTAAGGTCAATTCTACTTTGAGGAAGTAACTCTTCTCATTTCTTGAATGCCTTCCAGCCTATGGGGCTCATTTCCTGGCACTATATTTGACAGTGCTTCTCTGCTATTCATAGTTTTCAATGGCTAATTGTTTGGAAGAATGGGCTTCTGGGTCCTTCTCTGTAGTCTGTCTTAGTCTGGAAACTCATCTGAAACCTGTTCATCATGGGTGGTCATGCTAGTCTCTGAAATATCGGTGGCATCACAGCAATACACAAGCCCCCACTGCATGATAATCTGAGAATATGTGCAAGCAGTTTTGGCTGGTTATCCTAAAAATTGAAGATCCTAAAACTGTGCATGTTAACAGAGGGTTTTTATCATCATCACCATCATCACCATCATCATCATCATCATCATCATCATCATCGTTATCATCATCATTGTCCTCATCATATTCTTTATGTGCCAGACTTAAAGTTAAGCATCTTTCCATAGCACATTGAATTTTCACACAGAGCCTGTGAGGTAGATATTATTTTTCCCTTTTACAGAGGAACAAACTAAGTCTTACAGTAGCTAAATATATACTACTGAAATCCAAATTATGTTATCCATCCAGTTATTTGGTATTACAGAGTCACAAATCTAAGTGTTCTTGATTTGGTCCCCTTAAGATAACATATTTATAGTCCAAATAAACTTTTACAGGACTGAAGGGTAACCCTCTTCCAATATGTACTATGAAAGAGATATCTGAAGGTGATTTATAGATCTATTATCTGACTAGTCAAGAAGGCTTCTACTTCTCATTGCCTTGCTTTTTCATGTTGCTTGTGTTCCTGATTTATTATTTGTGCATCTGTAGGGATGTGTGTCACTTACTATTTTATTTGGGGTCTTCTTAGTGAGCAGCTTTCTCTTGTGATCACAATCCCCAGTGCCACTCCTACAGAGGAAGAAAAACCACTATACCAGGTACAATATTCAACCAAACCACATATAGAAAAACATTTAAAATCACTTAAAGCCAACTGCTGCACCACCAATGCCCATAGAACAAAGAATGGCAATAACATAAAGTGAGCTATGTAGTTACAGCACATTTAGGGTGAAGCTATAAATAGTATTAGCCTGAAGTAGGAAGGTGGGCAGAGAAAGGGGAGGTAGAAAGATGGCTCAAAGGTGAAATAAAAGAAAGGGAAAAAAGATCTAGAAAGGAAATGAACGTTAGGAAGAAGGAGTAAAAGGAACAAAAGATGAAAAAATGATTGTATTACCAGGAAAAAGATATATAAACTGAACTAGGTAAGGACATCAGAGCAATAGGAAGTAGTAAGCCTAAGAGATTTAAAGTATAAATAGAAAAGATACATAGACATAAAAAGATAAAAAAACTGAAAATAAGATAAAAATTACTTTAGAATAAAGAAAAATAAGAAAATGAAAATTAACAATGAAACAAAGGAAAGAAGAAAAGAAGAAAAAGAAAAGGAAAAGAGCCAGACACCGACTTGCTCCCTTGCAACCCCAGTATCTCTGGGAGGTGAGGCAGGAGGATCTTGAGCTCCAGGCCAGAGGTAGCCTGTGCAATTCAATGTGATCCCATCTCTAAACAAAAATAAGAAAATGGCTGGAGGTGCTGCACAGTGTGGTAGCTCAGTCTCATATGACAGGTTCCATCTCAAGACGGTGCCAGGTCACTTCCCTCTGAGATGGGGAGTGCAGGAAAAAGAGTCACTTCTCCAATGTTGAACCCCCTAGACAGGAAGAGCCACTGTTTCACCAAGTTCCTGGAAGAGTTCAAGGGCTTCAAGGACTGTGGGCTTGTCCTGTGGGACTGCCAGTCTGATGGCCAGGGCTGTCTGGCTGACCTCTTTGGATGAGGGCTCCGTCTCCCCTCCCCGACAGGAAGCCTCAGCTCACTCCCTGTCACTTCTCAGCTCCCTTCTGCAACCTGAGACCACCTCATAATCTCTTATGTGGTTTCTGTGTTTTTCCAGACTTTCTTTCTTTGGAAAAGAGACCATGTCTTCCTATTCTAACTCCTTTGTTTTACCACATCACATGGAAGCTGCCTTTAATCTTTTTTGTTTTTATGAAAAAAATTTTTTTTGAGAAACGGTCTTGCTAAATTGCCCAGGCTGGCCTTGAACTTACTATATAGCCGAAGCCAGCTTTGGACTCATGATCTTCCTGCCTCCCAACTACTGGGATTACAAGTGTGTACCACCATGCCCAGTTCAAAAGTTTAACTTTTTCCCCCCTCAATTCTGAACATTGAATTTAGGGCCTCATGCATGCTATCCAAGTGCTCTACCAATTAGTTACACCCTCAGCCCCAAACTCCTCTTCTTTGGAGGCATTTATTCTGTTATCCCTCACAAACATCAGCAAATATGATCAGCCTTATCTTCATAACATACCTGGAATCTGACCACATATCATCACTTTAGTGCTACCACTCTGACCCATTTGTGATCTTCTCTCATCTGGATACTAGCCTTATAACTGATCTCTCTGTTTCCACATTTGCCCCACAAAAGTCTATTCTCAACAAAGGTCTAGAGTGATACTTTAAAGATCTGAGTCAGTTCATGTTCCTTGCTGAAAACCTTCCAGTGGCTTCTGTCTCACTCCATGCTCTGTGCCCCCATTATCTCTCTAACTTTATCTCATGCTCTTCTCCCTGCTTCACTGGAATCAGACCATTGTGTTTTGAGTATTGCATAATGGGAAGCATATATTAGTTACTCCTTTGTATGTGACCCTTTACTTTCAACATTATGGTAATTAAGACATTGTGGTATTGTTTCAGGATTAGACAGACTAATGCAACAAAAGTAAAGGATTAGAATTGAGCCAACATATACAATGAAATAAGATACATTAAAATATGAAAGCAGATGAAAGGTGCATAGAAAGAGGGGGCCTGGGATTGTGGCCACATATATAAGAGTTGGCATGGGAAATCAGTGAGTAAATAACCCATCTAACAATAACTAATCTTGGGTAAGTAGTTATCCCTCTGGAAAGAACTGAGCTTTTATCCCAATACCATACATAAAAATCAATCACATATGAATAAAGGATTTAAAGACAAAAGAAAAACTAAAACTTAGAGAAGAAAATATAGTAGAATATCTCTGCAACTCTTGGATGGAGGGGATTTCTTTAAAAAGATGGCAAATGTACAAGCAAAGGAAATTCATGCTAAATTTAAGTACACTAAAATTAAAAGTTCCTGTTCAATAACTAGGCCCTATAAAGCAAAAGACAAGTCTCAAATAAGAAGATATTTGCAGTAGATATAACTGGCAAAGGATTAGTACCCAGAATGTAGTAGTCTCCTCTTATCTGCAGTTTCACTTTCCATAGTTTCAGTTATCCAAACTGTAGTATGAAAATATAAAATGGAAAATTCCAGAAATAAGTAGTTCATAACTTTTAGATTGTTCACCATGTATCATGATATCTCACACCTTCCCATTCTGTCCTATCTAGATCATGAATCATGCTTTTTCTCACCGTATCCATGTTCTACATACTACCTGCTCATGAGTCACTTAGTAGTTGTGTCAGTTATCAGATTTACTGACATGTTATTGGAGCACTTGTGTCCATGTAACCCTTATCTAGTAGCCTAGGGCTATATCACAATATCCATGTTATTTACCCAGCTTCATCTCATCATGTAGATACTGTACCATCTCATATCACTGCCAGGATGAATATAGTACAATAAGATATTTTGAGAGAACACATTTACATAATGTTGTTTTTACAACAGCCATCAAAATCCCTATGAATAGCTGAGAAGCACTGATAGTGCTGGGATGGCACAGTGTCAGGGAGTACTTTGGCTGATGTACATAGGGTCACTATGAGTCAGACCTGATTCAATGGCACCTAACCACAACAGCAATAACAACAACAAAATTGTTGGCAGGGTGGGGATTAGAATAGAGAATATACAGGTATATGCTATTGTGTGTCTATGATATGTTTAATAACAATATGGTACCCATGAATGGAACAGTTTTTCTAGAACAGTGTTGTCCAATGTGGTAATGAAAAGACACTTGGGAATATTTATATATAAATTATGTAAAATGAAATAAAATTAGAAATACTCAGTGACATTACCATATTTGAAATGCTCAATAACCCTGTGTGACTTATGACTACCATATCAGACAGGCCAGATCATTGAGAAGCACTATTCTAGAACATTCTTATTCTCTTACAGTTAGATACTCTTTTTATCCACTTTTTATAGAAGGAAGCAATTCACTGGCTTTCTGTAAAAAAAAGTCTCTATAATTCTGTCAATAATAGCAGCAGGAGATGAAGCAAAGATTTACTTCCTATGGATTTTGTTGATCCTCTTGGTTAAAGGAAATGCCATTAAGAAATTTGTCAGACTTCGTATTTGAGGTCATTTAACTCATCAAGTGCCAGCATGAGCCTTATTATTCCTCAGCTTTAAGAAGTAAAAAACTGTTTCCATGCATATATGTTCAGCTTGTGCCAACAAGTTCATGAGCAGAATTTTATCTGGTAAAAATATTCATTGTATGAAGATTTCCAAAGCTATATGTCTTCCAAGGTAGAATGCATAAGTGGGCAATGGTCATCTAGAATGAGAAGCATGGGTATTATAGAGGAAGAAAGTCCTTCTCTTCTTCTCACCTACTTTCTAGGGTCTTACCCAAAGTAGGCATTGCTAACTGTGTAGTTCAGACTCTAGTACTCCAGTGAGTATCTGGCCTTGTGTGCTAGAGGGTCAAATATATGAAAATATTTTCTTGTTTCTCTTGTTCCCATGGATCAGAATCTGACCTTAGGCTCTGGATTCCTTCTCTTCTTGTCTATCATATATGCACTGGAATGTTTTAAACTTTGGCCTCATACATCTAATGTGGCTAACACACAAGTAGTGAAAATTTGAAAGTGGTGTTTGAGTTTGGCAGCAGGATGGTCCCTGTTTTTTTCCTTTGGATGTATGCCATAGATTCCTGTCCAGTTACATAGAAACTTGCACTGTGATTTCAGGTACAGACCACTGACAAGAAATAATGCCCTTCCTCCTTTACCAATGTCCATTGTGGGTACAGAGACTTGTAGACTTCAAGGAGAAGAGAAGAGCTGAACCAGGATTACATTCAGGTGATGCCTTATCCTTTGGCCAAAATTCCTCTTAATGGCACTTGAACCCCTATCATAACCCTGAAGAGATACTGGGTAGGGATTCAAATATGTACATACATACATACATACATACATACATACATATACATATATATATATTTATATATATACACATATATACATACATACATACATACATATATATATAATATATATATATTAGTACTAGAGGGTTGAACTCAGACCATCATGCATGTTGGGCACATGCTTTATCCTTAAGTTGCACTTCCAGCCCGGTTTTTAATTTTGAGACAGTCTTACTAAGTTGCAGGCTGCCTCTGGCCTCAAACTTGTGATCCTTTTGCCTCTTCCTTCTGAGTTCCTTCTGAGTTACTGGCATTACAAGTGTGCATCATGGCACCTATCAATATATCTTTAAAATCTAGATTCTGCATATGCGAGAAACATGAGAAAAACATCTCTAAAAACAACATTTAATAAGTAAAATTTACTTATACAGGAAACATTTAAATTGATTGTTCTACTAATATAATTTGTTGACCTAAAGGTAATAATTTCCCCCAAATTCATTGCAGATGTTCTTAGCAACAAGAGTGCTCACAAAATTATTTCCCTTTTACAAAACAAAGTAATTATAATTCCAGCCTCAGTAAAGAGAACTTCTTTCCTACATTTTGCTAATAAGCCCAAGTTTGTTTCTCCCCCATTATGCATTCATTTTTATTCATTTGTTTATTTGATACCATTCATTGTCTAAGTCACGGATATTAAGTCTGTGCATTGTGGACACTCAGGAACTCTAAGTAGTGTGCAAAAAGGACCTTTCATCCCTCTGTGCCTTAAGTATTAGATGCATACATACTAAAAATATATCTTCCTCTAGTGTCTGCAGGTGTTGTGATTAATCAAATACAAGGTCATGTAAAGTTATTTTTGAATCTATACTCATTTTCTCATCCCAGTTCAAATATTTTCTCAGTCACCTAATACTAGACACATAGATAACATTATTTGGCTATTAGGGATTTTTCTAATGAACAAGGGGGCCTCAAGCTTGTAAGTGTTAGAAAACCTTGGTCTTAGTCATGCAGAGTTGGCTTCCCTCCCACTGTGAATTAATATGTGTAAATGGACTATACAAATCATTGAGCAAGAGGAACCAGTGCCGATCAGTGGTCAGTGACATTCAAAGGGCACTGGAGCAGAACTTGGGACATATACCTGGGTTGTTAACAAAGGAAAATGAAGAAGCCCTTTTAAAACCAAAGAAAAACCCTTTTGCTTATCTAAAGTGATCAGTTCCTTCTTCCTGAAAAATATCACAATTTCTTTCCAAACATGGGAAAATAATAAGACCCAGAGGGAGCATGGAAAGTCAAGAGATCCCAGGCATCTAGCAGGTAGTCTCTTACCCAAGCACTCTCTTGTCCTACTTTTGAATTACTTAGGGGTTGATGGATAAAGGTAGTGCGCAGCTAACCCATCTGTCAGTATCCTCCCCTTTCAAGCAATGCTTCACCTCATCTCAGGCCACTCATCTGCCTGATATTCAAGCTGTAGGAAGATGGGCAGTCAACTACCATTCCTTTAGGGGCTGCATGTGCAATGTGTCAAGTATCTCTGCTGTTCTGATTAAATGGCCAACAGTAAGCTGTAGTTGAAGTTGGCAGGGGGTGGCAGAAGGGGCGATTAAAACTTGGTTTTGCACTCAAGATTCAGTCCCAAGATGACGAGATAAGATGCAATGACTAATTCACATGCAATGAATTTTTTCATCATGATATTAATTGGAAAAATGGTTAAAAGTACAATCTGATATGCATGTTTTGTTAAAGTTTGAACACCAACAGCAGACAACTCTTTCTGTATAAGAAGACACTTGAGCTCACTTCTGTTCCATAGTTTTGCCAGATTTCAGTCCATCAGCTTTCAAAATTCATGTTGATAATAATTGGGAGGGAGGAGAAAGGTGAAACAAAGAATCTTCATAGCTGAATGAAACAATGAAAATCTTATGCCCTTGATGCAGGTTCCAGTATAAAATAATATATCTTGAGAAGGGGTGGGGAGATTGGAGGGGGAGAAGGAGAGTATGGAGCAGGGAGAATAAAACTTCATCACCTCTACTGCTTCTATGGGTTTTGGTGGACATTTTACAAAGCTAGCTCATCATACTTCCAAATGAGTATAATGATGGCCAGCTTCAGCTCAGAGCACACACTCCATACATAATAAGTACCCAATAAATATTTATTAACAGCAGCTGACCAATTCAAGATCAATTTAGGAGACTGCTTCTGTCTTTTTTGCCGGTCTCCCTCTACCTGATTTCAGGTCTTAGAATTCCTCTAACTAGGCTCAAGACTGAGATTATAATCAAAATTACTGTGAAATATGCTCATTTAGCCCTTGTATTATGGTTGGAAAGTAACATCTTTCTAGAGGAAAACATACCACAAACAGCTTTGGTTTTCCTCATGTCATTTGAATATTATTGTGAAACCATTAATAGTAAAGAAAATGAGAAGCTTTCCTCATTTAAAATTACTTTATTGTGTGTATTTTCTCTAAACTAGTTCAAAAATAGGGCCATATTTTTCCCTACACTTCATAATATTATTTCCCTGCCTACGACTCCAGAAGGAAAGGCACACCCTCTCCTGTAAGCTGGCAGTCTTGTTCACTGCTGTTACTAAAGCCATCTAGTTCTTCCTTTTGTAGGTTTCCTACAGTTCCCTATAGGCTTCCTTGTAGTTTTATTTTTAAAAGAAAAATAGATCAACACTCAGTAAAAATTTGAAAATATTGGGAGAAGCATCTCATTTCCTCTCCCCAACATTGTAATTCAGTTTTATAAGTACAAACAACTAATCATTGGTACTTAAACCTTGGAATGCAAGAATTCCTTGGACAGATTACTATGACACATGATTCCTATACCCAGCCCCAGAGACAAGATTCAGAAGGCATTGCCTGGGCATTACAAGTTCTTGCAAGCTCTCAGGTGATGGTGATGCTGAAGGTGTGCAAGTCACGCTTTGGTATTGTTTCAAGGGCTTGGATGAGTTGATGGAGTCATTCAAAACACCTGGCACCCTCCCAGAAGATTGTGTGTGGGTTCAAATAATCCTGCCTAATAAGTGAGAATGGATGTCAAGTCTTGGGAACCTTAAGACTTAAGCTCTGACTGTACCAGAAATGTTATATTTTGTGACCACTTCTAGTTTGACAAATATATTTTCATAGCTGATTATCATGACCCATCCCTACCAATTCTGTTTTTAAGGCAGCCTGTGGGCACTTGAAAGATGTACGTGTATTCTAAGGAAAGCCTGTTTCCTTACCTTGAGTACTGGGTCAAATCAAACTAGAGATTATTCCAGCAAACTGTGGAAAAGGAAGAAAGTACTCAAGCAGGTTTGGGTACTTTCTATGACAGTGGCTTAAAATACCATAACCCAAAGGGAATGGGTGAAATTGGCCCCTTGGGAAGCAAACTGGGAACTCAGAAAACAGGTGTGAGAAGGATTTCCAATTAACTCACAGAAATTATTTTGCCCACTTGAGTTTTGTAGGAGCTTTTCCTACAGAACATCAAGCTCTCAATAAAACAGGAGACATGATTCAAAGGAGATGAGGTATCCCTGAGTGATATTGAGATGCATTCATATCATCTGGTGTCCTCATGCTTTTAATTTATTTGCTCTGTTACCTACAAGACCAACAGGAAGCATATCTCTGAGGAATATACTAAAATTCAATTTATAGGTATTGAGGACTTCTGAACTTAGCTAAAATGTGGTAAGCACACTTCACCCTGTCTTCTCATTAATTACAACTAAAACAATAGACATATTACATAATGTACTTATCTGAGGATGGTAAATAAACTCATAGAAGTATATTCAACAACATTGTTAGTCATTAGGGTAATGCAACTTAAAGCCACAATAACATATCACTACATAGTGATCAGAATGGGTTATAAAAACCTGATAATAAATGCTAGGGAGACTGTAGAGAGCTAGAGATTTCATGCGTTACTGATGGGAATTCAAAATGGTACAGTCATCCTGGAAAAACTTTCGTGGTTTCTTATAAAGTTAAACAAAAATGAAGTGAACTAATATTCCTAAATGATTATCCTTGTGTTTTAGTCTCTTCTAATATAATCAAATGCATGAGGTTGGGTCATTTATAAAGAACAGAAATGTATTTCTCACAGTTGTGGAGGCTAGGAAGGCTAAGATCAAAGTGCTGTCAGGTTCAATGTCTGATGAGGGGTTGTTCTGTTTCCAAGGTGGCACCTTGTTGTTGCATTCCTCTGGAAGAGACTAACGCTGTGTCCTCACATGCTGGAAGAAATGCAAGGGCAAGAGGGTTTACATAGCTAATTTCCTTGAGCTGCTTTATAAGGTTACTAATTCCATTTATGAGGGTGACACTCTCATGACGATCACCTCCTAAAAGACTCACCTCTTAATACTATTACATTGGACCATAGTTTCTAATGAAAGTTGGGAGGACACATGTATTCAGACAATAACAACTAGAGAAATGAATATAAAAACTTATACATGAATATTTATAGCAGACTTAAAGTGGAAAAAAAAACCAAATGTGTTTCAACAGGTGAATGAATTAAATTGTGATAATCTGTACAATGGAATACTGTTCAGTGATAAAAGGAAACCATGAATCTACAAAGATGAATCTCAAATATTTGTGTTAAATGAGATTACTCCAAGGAAGAGTAAACTCACAGAACTTTACAGGAAAACAAGATAATTTTACCTTATGTAAATTTAAAAATAAATAAAAAATAGTATCTGCTAAGGCTGAACATATATATGCACATTCTGAAACCAGTCATTCTACTCCTTGGTTTATATCCAACACAAATGTATATATTTATTCATTAAAAGACATGCATGGAAATTTTCATAATAGTATTATTCACAATAGCCCAAGTCTTTAAAAAACTACCAAAATGTCAAATAACAAAACAGAAAAATAAAATGTGGTATATTCATATGATATAATAAACATAGGGATTAATGAACTATGACTATACACAATATGCTACTTATTTCCACAAGCTAATATTGAGTTTATGAAGCCAAGTATAAAAGTGTACACACTGCATGCTTTCATTTATATGACATTCAAAAGTAGGCATAATTAACCTCAGGTCTTAGAAGTTGAAATGGTATTTATCCTTGGTGGACTAGTGACTGGAGGGATAGAAGAAAGTTGTTCTATGTTTGCCCAGCACTGAGGGCTTTCCCAAGGCTAGGGATTTTATTGCTAAAACTAGGAAGTCCTAGGTCAACTGTAACAGCAGTGGAAGAGATACTTGCCTTGTTCCTTTTAGAAAAGAGAAAATCTCCAAAGCCCTCATGTCATTGGTGATATTGCATGTTGGGAATCACCTGCCCTGTAGAAGCACCCAAATAGGTTTTGCAGAGAAACTGGGTGGAATTCCCAGCAGTTACTGTATTTGAAAAAAAAAAACTAATTTGGGTCAGGATAGCTTTTGGAAATCCTCTAATATTCTGAGGGTGAGGCCCACTGCAGCACCTGCCCTTTAATCAACCCTCTGTATGATGCCTCCTTTCATCTTCCACGTTAAGTACAGGGACTTGGCTTCCTGTGTCACTTCACAGGGCTGCAATTTCAGTGGCAGCTTCAGGACAAGTGATTAAATAAATGTCTTTCAGAGTCCTTGCTGGTGCATCAGATTCAGCCAAGGCAATCACATGTCTCTATACAATGAGTTCCCTGATTCCCAGAGAGAAGGCACAAATGGCACAGTATCCCTTGAGAGTTTTCAGTGCAAGGTGGTTTCTCTTTCTAGGATTGTGGCTTTTGATGTTTTTCTCTTATATTAGGTGAACACCACTTTAAAATGTGCTCAATATAAACAATCAAAAGGTATCTGCCTAAGAAAGGATGCATACTTCCATTAATAGTCATGCATTTTTCACTTGTGATTAATGAATGATCTCAACATGGGATAGAAGAGTAGATAAAGTGACTGGATTCTCTAAACATCAGAGAAATACGTAATGCATGCCGATGGACAGTAGGTTTTACTTTTCAATCTGGTTTCAGATTCCTTCCAAAGGAATACATCTATCTTGTCAGGTGCTATAGAGTGCTACTGCGGCCTCTAGAAAAGTTTCCATCATTAGTGTGTGCTCTAGAAAGGGGCAGAGGGAGGGAGAAAAGGAGAGGGGAGAGAGAGAGTGAGCGAGCGAGAGCTATCAATTATAAGTTTAGTGAGCACCAAGAACACCAAGTACTTATGTGGTGACCTACTATGTATATGTGTGTCTACGACATACATGTTGTTGTTGTTGTTAGGTACCATCGAGTCGAGTCCAACTCATAGTGACATTCATAGGGTTTTCAATGGCTAACTATTTCAGGATTGCCTTGGGAGTGGGTTGCCACGTCCTTCTCCCATTTTGAGGTGCTGGGAATTGAACTCGGGACCTCAGAGACTGCAGAGCAGCACTCTACCAACTAAGCTAAATCCCAGCCCGCTACGACATACATAGATACATATATAACAACCTTTGAGTGTATTATTATGCTTAGTATAGATGAGGATCTAAGATGGAGGGAGATGAAGTAATTTGTCTTAAGTCTACACAAAAAGCAACAGAGAAAGGATTCAAAGCCAGTTCTTCCTGAAGCCTGATGAAAACTCAGGAATTTTATGATTACTGTGAGCCTGGAAAATAAAACAGCCCATTTTGCAAAGATGTACTTGAGCTTGGAGTTCTCAGGATTGTTTTGTTTCCTGATCATCCAAGACAACTATTAAAACACCAGCTTTGTTTTTAGGCAGAAGCTTGTGAGCTGATGTTTGCAGCTGAGAAGAATTCATTGTGTTTTAGGATGGGGAGAGAAAATAAACCAACATGAATGAAATTCAGGGTCTACATGGGGTAGTGGTGAGAAAAAAATGAATACACAGATTGCAGGTGTGTGTGGGGGGGACTGGAAATCTAGTTAAGGCATGTGGGCTCAAGTGAGCCCAAAATTCCACAGAGACATCAAGAGAAGTTACTGCAACAGAAACAAAGTTGTTTAAATATTCTGTTGATCAGACTATCCACCAAGCTAATGAGGTCATCTTGTATCTTGAGAGTTCCTCTTTCTAGAATGGACAGAATTTTCTATTGATTAGCCAAATTAGTGCCGAGTAAAACCCTCCACAATTACTTTCCTTAATGTAATACTACAAAGTAAGAGACAAAGTTTTAGTTCTAGATATAGTATTAAATGATTATATGGCTTTGGAAAAATTGATCAATTTTGGTGAAATCACATAATCTTGTATCAGCGCACATAAGAGATGTCATGTATCATTTGTTAATTCTATTTTTTTTTCAGTATTGGTGAGTTGAACTCAGAGTCTTACACAGGCTAGGCAAGTGCTCTATCACAGAATTCCACATCCAGCCCTTTTTTTACTTTTTTATTTTGAGAGATTCTCACTAAGTTGTGCAGGATGCCTATGGCCTCCGACTTGTGATCCATCTGTCTCAGTTTCCCAAGTCATTGGAATTAAATATAGGCAAGTATCATGGGAGAGACGGTAAAAATCAAGATGGCGGACAGATAACACGCACCTTCTCTCCCAGAGTAAAGGGAAGCCTCGATGAGAGGTTTAGAACTCACATTGAATAGATAGAAACAGTGATAGTTTAGATTGGGAGACAGAGGATGAAACTGGATAGACACTGAAATCTAGCATTTGGCTTCGGAAGAATTACACAGAGGTCAGTGGCAGGACTGCCATTCCGCCATTTCGCTTTCACGCAGACGGCAGAATAGAATCCTGGAGACTCGGAGGGGACTTTGCCCACACACCCACGGGAGCCGGACCCAACACAGCATGCAACCTTGACATCACACTGTCACCCTGCCCGCAGGACACAAACTGCAAGTTTTTGGGTGAGTCAGCACAGAATCGCTCCCTCCCTCCTGTTGTGGTGGTGGGAAACCAGTGCCAGCAGTACACATCCAGAGCTGAAATGCTGCTCCCTCTCTCCTGTTGTGGCGGGACAGTCATGCAGATGCAATCTCCACAGACATACGGGCACACATATGCCTGGACCCCAGACACACCAGAGGGGATACTAAGTCATCCCACCATACTGTGGAGAAAGGTGAGGTCTGCGGAGGAGGCTGAGCACCACGCGGACAGAGTGCTCCTTTCTGGCAGAGTCTTGTGGGACAATTAGACACAATAAGAACAGTTTTGAGCGCAATTGCCCTGCATGGCAGACCTACTACAGACTCTCCCTGGGGGGGTTGAATATCATCCCACCCACAAGAGGATTTGGTTCTCCCAAGTGGTCTCCCAAGTGGGCAGAAAGCTGCGCTGCGCCCCCAGCCCATATTTTTACTTTTGACGCAGGGTCTCTCTGGGTTGCACAGGCTGCCTGTGATCTTGGGCTTGCGAGCCTCCTGCCTTCGCCCCCAAGCTGCTGGGAATGCAGGTGTATACCACCGTACCTGACTATAAGCGATTTTATACGTGGGTGGGAGCGTGTATGCGTGAGGTTTTTTTTTTTTTTTTAATTTTTATTTGCTTCCTTCCTTGTTTTACTCTCTTCCCTCTTTCTATTCTCCTTCTCTTTTTCTTATGCTATATATGCATCCTTGTATTAATTATTTTACCATCAGAGCCCCCACATGTCTGTCAGTTTGCC
>VMDO01033376.1:0-17912 GCA_007922755.1 Pedetes capensis
GAATTGTGGTGCTGGAGACGTCTATTGAATATACCATGGACTGCCAAAAGAACCAACAGATCTGTCCTAGAAGAGGTACAACCAGAGTGCTCCTTGGAAGCAAAAATGGCCAAACTGCGTCTTACATATTTCGGACATGTAGTCAGGAGAGAACAATCCCTGGAGAAGGACATCATGTTTGGAAGAGTGGCAGGTCAATACAAAAGAGGAAAACCCTCCACCAGATCGATTGACACAGTGTCTGCAACAATGGGCTTAAACATAAATAAGATGGTTTGCCTGGCACAGAATCGGCAAGTGTTTCGATCTGCTGTACATAGGGTCGCTATGAGTCAGACTCGACCCGACGGCACCTAACAACAACAACAACAACAACAACAACAACAACAACAACAACAACTTCTGTGTCTCAGCAGAGGGTCCCAAATGAAAATAAAATTGCCAGTACTATTCGGTATTACCAGTGAGTATCACGTAATGTGATGGACACCACTTACAAGCTCCAATATTGGCCTACAGTGAGGGCTTAGTAAATGATAGCTGCTACTTTTCAGTTGCATCATATAGTTGTGAAAGCTGGACATTGAAACAGGGAGACAGGAAAAGAATTGATGCTTTTGAATTATGGTGCTAGAGATGAATATTGAATATACCATGGACTGCCAAAAGAACCAATAGATCCATCCTAGAAATGCAACCAGAGTGCTCTTTGGAAGCAAGGATGGCCACACTGCATCTGACATATTTTGGACATGTTGTCAGGAGGGACCAATCCCTGGAGAAGGACATCATGTTTGGGAGAGTGGTGGATCAATGAAAAAAGGAAGACCCTCAACTACAATGAATTGACACAGTGGCTTCAACAATGGGCTTAAACATAAAAAGATTGTGTGCCTGGCACAGAATTGGGGAGTGTTTCTTTCTGTTGTGCATAGGGTCACTATGAGTAGGACTCAGATGGCACCCAACAACTTTTATTTTGCAAACCAACTTCCTGATGGTGATAAATATGCAGAAGTTATTTTAAAAATCTGAATGCTTCTACACTGAAGTGAAAATTCCCTTCCAGAATAATTTTTATTACTTCAACTGTGCTTGTTTCTCTAACCAAACTGAAAAAATTACCAGGTGTTTCTAGGAACTTGCAAAGGTAGACTACTTACTTTAGTATTCTCTTTACACAACGCAGCAGGGACTTTCTTCCTGGTTTTGTGTGAAGTATACTATGACATAAGGGCTGGGATTTAGCTCAGTTGGTAGAGTGCTGCGCTGCAGTCTCTGAGGTCCCGAGTTCGATTCCCAGCACCGCAAAAATGGGAGAAGGACCTGGCAATCCACTCCCAAGGCAATCCCGAAACAGTCTGCCATCGAAAACCCTATGAGGGTCGCTATGAGTCGGATACCAACTCGACAGCACCTAACAACAACAACAACAACATACTATGACATTGTATTTGCTGTCACCGGGGTTTTGAACACACAGCTATGTTGGATGCATATCATTTGTTCACAAAGTTTTGAGTGGATGATTAGTCCGGAAGATGGGAGCAGCTTTTGAAAAGATGGTTGGGAAATGGGATGTAAGAAGAAATGTCAGATGCCCTAGCAGAAGCAGGTTGTGGGTGATGATCTGAGGAGGAGAGTGAGCAGAACCCAGTTGAACCTGTCAATTCCGCTGTGTTTGGAAGGAGGCATAAGTGGGATTGGGCTCTGTGACCCTCCTCAGGCCACCCCCACCTCCGATCTTCTAACCCTTCCCTGCTTTCGGTATCGGGGGTTCAGCAGCCATGCCATCTTTACATATGAAAGGTACATTCCCACATTTACCATTTGTGACAGAGCAGACAGTCTATAAACAAAATTTCTTCATTGGACATTTCTATCAGTGAAACATTTTAAATGATGCTGAAAAGTTTCAGATGAGCCGGGTGTGGTGGCACACGCCTGTAATCCTACCGGCTGGGGAGGCAGAGGCAGGAGGATCACAAGTTGGAGACCAGAGGCAGTCTGTGCAACTTAGCGAGACCCTGTCTCAAAAAGTAAAAAAATGGCCTGTAGAGGGAACGTCAGTTGTCCAGCACTTGCAGAGCATGCAAGTGTCAGGCCCTGGGTTCAACCCCCAGTGCTGGAAAAAAAAAAGTTTCAGATGAGGATTAGGCTACTAAGAGTAAATCTTTTTTGAACTTGATGTTACCTTGGCCGTCCACACATCCAACTTCACAGGACAAAGACTGTGTTTTGGAAGAAGATAACAGTAATACACCTGCCCTTTCCAAACCCAGGGCAAGCTTCAGCCTCAGACTAAGGGAGATCTGTGAATCATCTCTCACCAAGTACCGCCTGTTCCTTGGTCTCAGTGGCACAACAGGAAGACAGTAGTTCATTTCCTGGCATTCCTCTGCCATAGCGTATAGACCTCTTTTCTATGTTATGTTTTATTTTTTAGAAATCACTCTGTGACCCTGAGGTGATAGATTGTTGAGCCATTGTTTCATATTGAAGTAGGTCGCCTCAGCAATCTTTGTTGTTGTTGTTGTTGTTAGGTGCCGTCGAGTCGGTATCTGACTCATAGCGACCCTCATAGGGTTTTCAATGGCTGACTGTTTTGGGATTGTCTTGGGAGTGGATTGCCAGGCCCTTCTCCCATTTTTGCGGTGCTGGGAATTGAACTCGGGGCCTCAGAGACTGCAGGGCAGTGCTCTACCCACTGAGCTAAATCCCAGCCCTCAGCAATCTACTCCTGGCTAAATCTGCAAGCCAGGGTAAGCCTCAATCCAGCCATCTCGGCCAGTGGAATATAATATAATTTGGCCAATTAAGAAAAGAAAGTATTGATCATGCTATGAAAACAAAAGATGCTTCTTTATTGTTGGAGATCAAAAAGTCCATGATTGGTGGTCTCTTCCTATAATGTGGAAATGCAGTAATTCAATGATGTGCTTAAAACTTCCAGTAAATTTCCATCATTTCGAATCCTAGTGAGGCCATTATAACAAGGCTGATTTGGACATGAATATTTCTCTTATATGGAAACATATAAATGGGATCAGATGGTCAAGGTAGTTCAACTAAGTGCCAACTATTAATTTTATTGAAAAGACCTCCTACAATTGATGTCCCGGGTTTGAAAGGCTGGTTCATCTCCAAAGGGTTAACTGGCATCCCACTAATGGAAACACTATCACAAGACAAAGTGACATAGTTTAATGCACTCTGCTTTGAATTCAGAGTTCATGGATAGTCTAGACTAAAGGCCAAGTGAATTTATAGCGCTTCCCGCCTTTCTGTGGAGAACCATTTTTACTGAAGGATTATGTAAATATGGCACTAATCAGAGGTTCTGGAATTCCAAACGCCATAGAAGGTTATGACCTGAAGCCCCGTTAATATAGGAGTGAGGGCAGAGACTGACACCTTTTGATGACAGGGAATGTGGGGTGTTCTGCATGTGGAATAACTTCTAATAAATGACCCCTGATTTTCTCTTTTCACAGCAGTGACAGTAATGAAGGAAAAGGGGGAGCGTCCCACACATCCAGTGTTGTTGTTAGGTGCCATGGAATCGTGTCTGACTTATAGCGACCCTCATAGGGTTTTTAATGGCTGATGGTTTGGGGATTGCTTTGGGAGTAGATTGCCACATCCTTCTCCCATTTTTTGCAGAGTTGGGGACCCAACCTGGGTTCTCAGAGAGTATAGAGCAGCGCTCTACCAACTGAGCTAATGTTATTTACAAGTAAACAGATCGTCTGGCCAGAGTGTCAGCTCCCAGTCAGGAGGAAGGAGGAGTGAAGAGTCTATCTCAAAAGGCAATTTTTTTTGAAGAAAATAAAGAGTAGGAATTTTGAATCATAGGTAATAAAAATCACATGCAGTCATGGGTTATATATAGTCTCATTGATTTTTTTCCTTTCCCTGATTATTCCCATGTATTCATGTAGTTGTTGTTAGGTGCCGTCGAGTTGGTATCCAACTCATAGCGACCCTCCTAGGGTTTTCAATGGCTGACTGTTTCGGGATTGCCTTGGGAGTGGATTGCCAGGTCCTTCTCCCATTCATATAGTAGCATCATATTTTTTGAGATTTTCCTCCTCCCTTTTACTCCTCTATATAATTTCCCCTTGCCCCCCCTTTTCCCCGACCTCTGCTCCCACCTGCTGATCCCTTTCCCCCTTCTTTCTACTCTGCTTATATTTTCCCTTCTTCAATAAGTATGGCCTGCAGCTGTAGCCCTGTGGCATCTCATCCCGTCAGATCTCAGAAGCTAAGCAGGATCAGGCCTGGTTAGTACTTGGATGGGAGACCACCTGGGAACACCAGGTGCTGTAGGCTTGGGAGATGGACCTGGCAACCCACTCCCAAAAATCAATCCGCCATTGAAAACCCTATGAACAGCAGAGAAGCACTGACAATAGTTTTTCGCCTGTTGTATGTAGGGTCGCTATGCATCGGATACCGACTTGATGGCACCTAACAACAGATAAGTATGATTATTTATTTTTATGTATCTACATATGTATAGTTTTTTTTTCCTTTAAGTTTGAGTCAGCTCCCACATATGAGTGAGAACATACGGTACTTCTCTTTTGGGGACTGGATTAGTTCGCTTAAAATGATGTTGTCCAGTTCGGTCCATTTTTCTGCAAATGCCATAATTTCATTCCTCTTTAAGGCTGAGCAATATTCCATTATGTATATATGCTACAATTTCTTCTTGTTTACGTGCAGGCTTCCCAGTGAGATCCAAATTAAAGAGAAAGAGTGGCTTTCTTTTTCTAAAGAACCCATTCCGCTGGAGGTGCGCGTGAAATCTCCAGCCATGCTGCTCCCACCCCTGGCTCCGAGTGAGGCGCAGGCCCTGTGGCCTGTCAGTGCCTCTCTTCACGGCTGGGATTTTAGCCCCTTGGAATCTTGTGGCCTGATCCCCGGGGCCACTGTCACTTGCATCCACATAGGAGGTCTCTCCACCCACGGAGCTGGGGTTCCCTGTGATCCCAGCTCGCACTGGAGGGAGCCACTTTGTTGGTCTGTTTTTTCTCAATCTGGCCATTGTGTTCAGTGGTCTCACAAGGTTCCCAGCAGGGCCCCCGCATGGGCTACAATTATGTTCAAAGGTTTCTGGGATACCTTGGGCTGTTGGGCCTTTCTCTTTACAAATTGACATCTGGCTGCCACTGATAGCATTGCCTTGAATTTTAGTCCACTGTATGATGATATAGTTTGATGCCTGGCGGTGTGCCAGTGCCCTGTAGCACATCCGCTTCCCTTGGCCCCTGTGCCCTGGGTTGGGATCTTCTCAGCCAGGCCCTTTTCGGATACTGAAGTTTATCTGTAGCTGTTCTTAGGAAGCTGTCCTAGTGCTTGTTAAGATGTTATTGTTTGAAATTAAATGAGTTTCTTTTATGTACTTAGGAAACATCCTGTATAGTTCGTGTTGCCCCAAACCTTCTGATCTGCGAGTCTATTGGAAGGAGAACACACTGAAGGTGGCAGTGACCGGTGCTGTGATGGGTACTGTGGTCTTCAGGGTGATGGATGACATACAGGCCTTCTCAATTTAAGTGGTTGCCTCGGGCCCTGGGGAAGGAGGGGCGGGGAGAAGAAACCGAGCCTCGGGAGTCCTGGGACCCTACCTCCCAGACCACAGAGGTGCTTACCCAAGCAGGCTCTGCTCCAGCCTGGAAGCCCCTGTGGCCGTTGGGGCCACACTGTCCTTGCCTCTGACTTGAATGACCTCTGCGTGTAACTGCTCGGCAACACAGGGGAACTGCTGGTCTGCAGTGCCAAGCGAGCCCTCCTTTTACCCCAGAGGACTTGGACACTGCATTACATACGGGCTAAGTCCTGACTCTTTGCTAAAGCAGAGGCGTCATCAACACGCTGGCATTAGCTGGCTTTTTAGACTGATCCCTGGACCACCCAATGGGACTCTGGATTCAGCTGTGTGGAAGCTGCTGTCCTAATGGTCTGCCCTGGTGCATTTCCATCTGTGAACCTGAAACTCCTGCTCATTTCCAAAAGCCCAAATGAATACTTTATAAAATCTTTCTAAAATCCCTCCTGTGATACCGAGACCCAATTCCCATCTCCAGGTCCCAACCCAACCCAGGCAAATTAGCTGATGGTTCGGATGGCCCCAGCACAGCCTGCATCTTCTATGAGCGCCTGCAGCCATCTTGGAGGATTAGGACCTCGAGGTTGGGGACCACGGTGCTCCTGTATGTCTGCAATGAGTGGTGCAGGGCAGGACTCCAGCGACTGAAGGCTCAGTGAGTAAGCCCATGTGTCACCCAAGGGGCAGGCACAACGCGATCTGGTGGTCCCCATGATCGAATTTTGCCACTACTGACAGATGTCGCCAACCAGATTCCCTGGGCCGTACTCTCCCGATTAATGCCTTACCTACCACGGTGGAGACAGGGCAGTGCTGTAATTAGAGTCTACACAGCGGGCGGTGCTGGGGCTATAGGGAAAAGAGAATCCTCAGCCAAGTCCTAAAGCCACGTGGCTGTCCCTGAGGGAGCTGTGGAGGTACATCCCTGAGCCTGGTTTCCTTTCAGGTCTGGGTGCCATGAGCAGCAGCTAAGCACGTCCACAGCACATGTGCCCGGCCGTGGTGCCCATCAGACCCAGTGGGGAGGCGAGAGGGCACTGTCTCCATTGCGGCCCCACACTCCCAGCCCCACTGCTCTGACGTCAGATGGCCATGCTCAGGACCAGCCTGGGAACAGCTCCCCCAAAGTCTGCAGTCACGCCCAATCAGGAAGGGCTCAGCGAGGTGAGGAAACCCCTGGAGGCCCCAGGCAGGTGTGGCTCCCCAGGGACAGAGCTGCCGCTCAGGTGTGGCAGGCTGAGGTGTGGGCTCTGTGCCGGCCGGGTCATCAGGGCTGTGGCCACATGAGAAGCAGGGCCTCTGTTGTCTCACTGCCCTCTGGAGAGAGAGTCACCAGTGTGGCTTTGTCCCTAGGACCACTGCATCCCAGGACAGAGAAGCACCCCGGGAACTGGGGCTCCCAATGGCCCCCTGTGGCCCACCGGGGTGAGTTAGCCACTGCACTGCCTGGTGGTTGTTGTTAGGTGCCATTGAGTCAGGTCTGATTCCTAGTGACCCTGTGTACAACAGAATGGAGCACTCCCCTAGTCTGTGCCAGGCACACAATCTTTTGTGTTTGAGCCCATTTTTGCAGACACTGTGTCAATCCGTCTAGTGGAGGGTCTTCCTTTTTTTCATTGACTTACCACTTTCTCAAACATGATGTCCTTCTCCAGGGATTGGTCCTTCCTGACATCATGTCTAAAATATGTCTGATGCAGTCTAGCCATTCTTGGTTCCAAGGAGCACTCTGGTTGCACTTCTTCTAGGGGGGATCTGTTGGTTCTTTTGGCAGTCCATGGTATATTTAGTATTTGTCTGCAGCACCATAATTCAGAGGCATCAATTCTCCTGTCTCCCTTATTCAATGTCCAGCTCTCACAACTGTATGATGTGGCTGAAAATACCATGACATGAGTTAGGCACATCTTTGTCTTCAATGTGAGGTCTTTGCTTTTCAACACCTTAAAGAGGTCTTTTGCAGCAGCTCTTCAATTTCTTGACTGCTGCTTCTATGGGTGTTGATTGTAGAACTAAGTAAAGCAAAATCTTGGACAACTAGAGAGAAGGACCTGGCAGCCCATTCCCCAAACAATTAGCCATTGAAAATCCTATGAACAGAGAAGCATGGTCCTGCCTGGTTAGTGAGAGCTGAATTCGTGACCCATGGGGTGAGTACTTGAAGAGGGAAAATTGATATCCCAGCTGGGTCGCTAGCAGCATGGGAGGCCAGGGGATGTCGTTTTCAGTGCCTTGGCCTAGGCAGGACACTGCAAGGATGCTGGACTAGACACAATGCTGGTCTCCTTGCA
Organism: Pedetes capensis; assembly: GCA_007922755.1. NCBI lineage: Eukaryota > Metazoa > Chordata > Mammalia > Rodentia > Pedetidae > Pedetes > Pedetes capensis. The sequence goes on from VMDO01033376.1 coordinate 7,906, forward strand.
GGACCAGGGACGATATGCCCTGCCCTGCCCTGCTCTACAGGGAGTGGGTGCCTGGTTCCTGCTGGCAGAGAGTCTGGGCATTGAGTCCTTCCAGGGTCTGCCCACTCCACTGGAGAGTGTGCCCTGAAGATCCGTGCCATGTGCCCAGATGCCGGGCTGAGGGTCAGGGCGTGGGAGGCAGCTGCACCTGGAGAGGGGTGTGTGTGCGTGCGCGCATAGCCAGGGGTGCATCTTTGCTCTGCGCTAAAAGACTGACTCCCAGCAACGACTTGGAAAGAATCACAGCTAAAGCCAGCTCAATATTTGGCTTGAGTGGACAGGATCCAGATAGGGAACACTGTTTGCAGGACCAGAGCAGTCAGGTGTCAGGACAATGAAGCGTGGCTCCGGACAAGGGTCTAGCGAGGAGGGCGGTGTAGCACCCAGGGTTTCCAGTGTGGATAGGAAGGGCCACAAGCGCCACCTGGGCTGGGTGTTCTAAAGGTCCCCATCCTGCAGTCTGGGCACCTATAGGCTGCCTTGGTGTTTGGTGGCAGACTGGTCACTTCTGATTCTCCAACCTGCCTGTTGGCTGCCTTGCTCAGATCTCTGGGCCTGTCACCTCCACCCACAGTCCACTAGAGGGGCACCTTGTTCCAGAAACTGCCCTGCCCACTCATCCACGTGCTGCCCAACTGGGTCCTGAACTGAGACACCAGAGACCTCAGGAACTGAGGGTGAAGCAGGACAGACTGAGGAGCCCACGGCTGTCCCCAGGGTGGCCCGGTTTCCTCACCCCTCACCCTCTTAGTTCCTCAGGCTTAGCCAGTTCCTGTGTGCTTTGGCCCTTATTTGCGTGTTCCCACCCGGAGGTGACACCCCCGCATTTAGAGTCTTGCCAGGCCTCGCAGGCTGCCTCTGGCCTCTCGAACCTGCGATCCTCCTGCCTGCGCCACCTGAGTCACTGGGATTACAGACATGAGCCACCGCTCCACGCTGACAGCACTCCCACCTCTCCAAGCAGCCTTGGGTGGTTTTTTTCCCTCGCCCGCTTTTCTCAGCAAGTAGATGGAGATGTGCCAAAATGTAAACAATATTAAGTAAACGGCGCTTTCCCTCTGTTTGTTTGAAGTTTAGGTTTTGATTCTGACACCTCTGAAGCGTTTGCAGCACAAGTTGATAAAACGGAGCAGAAAGCAAATAGGAAAACCAACGCGAAGGCCGCAGGCTCAGGGCCACCTCGTTTACACAGAACAACGTGTCGCTGGGCAAATATTCAGTTACATGGTATTCCTTTGAAAGCCCCAAGCCAAGCTTTGGTTCTCTTTTTGAACCAATGGGTTTTAAACGTAGGTAAGGACCAGGAGGGCTGGGATTTAGCTCAGTTGGTAGAGTGCTGTGCTGCAGTCTCTGAGGTCCCCAATTCAATTCCCCGCACAGCGTAAATGGAAGAAGGACCTGGCAATCCTCTCCCAAGGCAATCCCGAAACAATCAGCCATTGAAAACCCTATGAGGGTCGCTATGAGTCGGATACTGACTTGACGACACCTAACAACAACAACAAGGATCAGGAGGGAAGAGGTTCCTCTGGTCGGATCAGGAGGAAGGGAAGTATCTTTCTTATCTTTCTTACGTGGCTCTCTGTATTTCAGCGAGGACTTCTCTGTTACACGTTTGGATGCAAATCCCATAGCCTTGTGGACCACAATCACTCAAAACCTGTGTCCTTCAAATGATGTGGTTGTGTGGTGTGCTGCAAAGACCTGTCTTGAGCCACGTTAGGGTTCTGTGAACATTTACGAGGGCCTCTATCCTGGCTGGCCCCAGACCAAAACAGCCCGAAGAGGGTCAGGAATGAACTTCTTTCTGAAGCCAGATGGCTGATTCCTGAGCCCGCGGTTGTAGAAAAATCATCATTTCATCAAAATCACACTCAGAAAACATTTAGACTTTGATTTGACCTCTGCCTTCCATAATGAATCAATATTTGTCTTTTATTGGTTCTATTTGTAAAACTTACTTGAGTTTATTGGCAGAACATCATACCATGTAACATTCCCACTTACAAATTTGGCACTGAGAAATTTCAATGTGAGATTCTCTGTTTTGAGAAAAAAATCAACTTCTGCTTCTGCACGTGGCCCAGCTTTCTGTGGGCTTTACGAAGAGCAATGTTTGCTTTAGCCTGAGGTTTCATTACCTGCGGTTCCTGGAGGGATCTTTGTTTTGGAATAATGCAAGCCAACTTTACCATTATTTCGGATAATACTTAATTTTAATGGTATATTTGCTAAGAAATTAATAAAGTACAATTTCAGGACAAATAATTTGGGATTGTGCATAAGGATCTCTCTAACTATTGAAGAATCTATGAATTGATCAGACACACTGGCTTGGTAAGTTATTTTTGCATAAGAAAATCTAGACTATTTTCTCTGCATCATCCATTCTTTGGTGGTTATATTTGTTGTATTATGTCTTCCCTATTCCTCCTGGATTCAAATGTTAATATGGTGTATTTTCTTAAAATTAACTGGAGATGATTGATGTCTCAGATTTGTATTTTCCCCTCAACTCTTTCTCCTCTCCTCTCCTCTCCCCTCCTCTTCTCTTCTCTTCTCTTCTCTTCTCTTCTCTTCTCTTCTCTTCTCTTCTCTTTTCATCTACTTATTCTGGTAGTGAAGTTCTCAAGCACAAGAACAAGAGGCCGAGTGAGTCAATTGGAAGGAAAACTGACCTTGGTTGTTGAAGGATTATGAAAGGCCTCCCTCAGAGCCAGAAGCAAACCAGTTTCAGAATGGCAGAAGATTTTCCCTATGCACACACACCTCTGCTCAGATTTGGATCTGGGTGGCAAAATAACCTCTATCTGAGAGCTACTGTCTTAAATCGATGAAGAACGCCCTGCCCGACAGGTCCGAGGGGAGGAATTCTTTTGTTTGGAATGTGAGAATGCAGGGGAAAGTTAGGCAGAGAGAGGCAGAGCCGCCATGGGCCACCATGACACGTATTGCGATCAATAAGCAGACCGCTGTGTGCAAACCACTGGGTTCTGTTTGTTATGAGACATTGACGCTATCAGTGGAAGCTGACAGATACACGTGGGCAGCGCAGGCCCGAGTTGGAGGACAGAGCCACGCTGGGGAGCCCTGTGCCTGGGGATGGAGAGGCAAAGAGCCAGCCTCATGGGACAGCCAGGGAGACTGCCAGGTTTGCCTGTGCCTGGCTTCCTCCGGGACACCTGCCCTAGCCCGTGCAGCCTGGGACCGTGCTGCTGTCCGTGGCACAGGGCACCCTGCAGATGGGAAAGAGGTGGGAGGCACTCCTGGATTGTCCAGGTGGGGCCTGGGGAATCACAGGGGTCCTTTAGTGTGGAGCGGGGAGGAAAGAGTCAGTCATGGGCAAGGGACTTGGAAGCCGATGTTGGGGAGCTGTGACTGTCTCACTGAGGATGGGGTGGCCTCCCGCAGTGGACAGGGAGGGAAACAAAGCATCCCCTGGGGCATCCAGAGTGAATGCAGCAGGCTGGCAGCTTGACTGGAGCCCCGTGGTCATCTGAGATTGTGGCTCTCCAGAGCTGTGGGCCGGTCGCTTTGTGTGGTTACAGGCAGCTGTGGCTGTGGCAACACGCTGCAGTGGCAATGGGAAGCTGATACATCGCTCTTCTGTTAAAACAAGAAAAATCCTGGCTTCACATCAAAAATTCAAGTAAAGTAACAGCATAAAGAACGACAACAACAGCAACAAAAGTACATGATGGAGGCAGAAAAAACATCTGAAAACAGCCATCACTCCTGTATGGTAAATCCCTCAATAAACTCAGCATGGAAGGAAACTCTCCTGACCTGAGAGCAGACCCCGTGCGTTCCATGAGGTGGCATTCACTGAGTGCAAACACAGACACTCAGTGCATATCCGCAACAGCATGCCTGGTGTGACACCCCCGGAACGCACACCCCAGAGCCCCGGTGCCCTTGCCAGCCCTGACCTCGAAGGACTGGCAGCCGCTTTTCCGCCCTTTACACCGCAGATCACACTTGCCTATGCTAGAGCTTCGTGTCAACGGAGGAGTGAGGTGTGTGAGCGCCTTCTGCTTAACGCGATGTGTACCATGTGACCGTGTCGTTACATGCACCGGCAGTTCGTTTCTTCTGATTGCTGATTGAACTCGATCATGAAAATGTGCCACATCTGTTCAGCCATTCTCTTGAGAGACATCCGAGTTGCTTTCAGCTTTTGACTCATATGAACGGAACTACCAAGAGCAGCGTAAGTGTACCTATCTGATAATATTGCCCCTTTTACTCCCAGTGAGTTTGTACACACAAGCAGAAGTCCTGGATCATGTGGTAAGTGTTTGTTTAATTTTAAGAGATGGCTGACTGATTCTAAAATGTTAGCGCCATTTTACTCTTCAGCAACGTGTGACAGCTCCTGTTGGTTCCTCTTCTCACCAACATCATTTTGTGTTGTCAGTCACCTTTTTAGTTTTGAGACAGGATCTTGCCATGTAGCCCAGGCTGGCCTTGAACTTGTGATCCTCCTGCCTCAGCCTCCCCTGTGCTGGGATTGCAGGTGTGTGCCATCTTGCCCAGCTTGTCAATCTTTTTCATGGTAACCATCATGGGCGTAATTAGTGGCACATCATTTTAGTTTCAGTTTGCATTTCCGTGATAGCTAATGAGGTTGAACAATTTCTCGAGTCTTTACTTATGAATGTGTCTTCCTTTGTGGCCCATATGTTCAAGTCTTTTGGCCATTCTTATTTTATTTTTTATATTGAGTCATAGGAGTTGTTTGTATGTTCTGGAGATGAATACAACATCAGATATTTGTTATTGAAATATTTTCTTCCAGGCCTCAGCTTGTCTACTCATTTCTTAATGATGACTGATGAGCAGATGTTTCCAGCTTTGCTAAAGCCTGATGTGTGTTGTTTTTCTTGTGTAGTTACACTTTCTAATGTCCTGTAGAAGAATTCTTTTCTCCAGATACTGGGGATATTTTCCTCTGTTTTCTTCTGGATCTTTTAGGGCATTCGTGTTTATGATTAGGTACTTGCTGATTCTCAAATTAGTGTTTCTGTATCATGTAAGCTAGGGCTGAGGGTCCTTCTTTTTTCCATCTGTACATATTTGTCCTCCCTTATTCATGGTTTCCCTTCCTGCAGACTCAGTTAACCATGGTCAACTGTGGTCAGAAAAGAGTAAAAAGAAAATTCCAAAATAAAAAGTTCATAAGTTTTAAATAACTTACTATAGTACATTACTATAATTATTTTATTATTGTTGTTGTTTTTAGGTGCCACCAAGTCAGGTCCAACTGATAGTGACCCGATATACAATAGAAGGAAACACTCCCTGATTGTGTGTCAGGCATATGATTTTATTTGTGTTTAGGCCCATTGTTGCAGTCACGGTGTCAATCCATCTATTTGAAGGTCTTCCTTTTTTTCATTGACTTGCCACTGTCCCAAACTTGATGTCCTTCTCTAGGAATTGGTCCCTCCTGACTACATGTCCAAAATATGTCAGACGCAGTCTAGCCATCCTTGCTGTCAAGGAGCACTCTGGTTGTTACTTCTTCTAGGATGGATCTGTTGGTTCTTTTGGCAGTCCATGGTATATTCAATATTTGTCTCCAGCACCATAATTCAAAAGCATCAATTCTTTTCCTGTCTCCTTTATTCAATGCCCAGCTTTTATAAGCATATGATGTGACTGAAAATACCATAGCATGAGTCAGGTGCACCTTTGTCTTCAATGTGACATTCTTATTTTTCAACACTTCAAAGAGGTCTTTTGTGACATCTTTTCCCAATGTGGTACATCTTTTGATTTCTTGAAGGCTCTTCCCTGAGTGTTGATTGTAGAACCAAATAAAGCAAAGTCTTGGACAACCTAATTCTTTTCTCTGTTTGTTGTGAAGTTGCCTACTGACCCCATTGTAAGGATTTTTGTTTTGTTGATGTTGAGGCACAATCCATACTGAAGGCCATGTTCTTTGAGCTTCATCAGTAAATGTTTCAAATCCTGTTCAGTTTCGGCAAGCAGAGTTGTATCATCTGCACAATGCAAGTAGTTAATGAGTCTTCCTTCAATCATGATGTGTTCCTCTTCATAAAGTCTTCTTGGATTATTTGCTCAGCATAGAGATTAAAGCGATATGGTGAAAGGATACAGCCCTGATGCACATCTTTCTAAACTTTAATCCAAGCAGTGTTTCTGTTCAAATGACTGCCCCTGGTCCATGTACAGATTCCTCATGAGTACAGTTAGGTGCTCTGGTATTCCCATTCTTCACAATGTTATCCATAATTTGTTATGATCCACACAGTCAAATGCCTTTGCATAGTCAATAAAACATAGATAGACATCTTTCTGGTATTCTCTGCTTTTGGCTAATATCCATCTGACATCAGCAATGATGTCCCTGGTTCCATGCCCTCTTGTGAACTGGATTGATTTTCTGGTAGTTCTCTGTCTATATACCGCTGCAGTCACTTTTCAATGATCTTTAGCAAGATTTTACTTGCATGTGATATTAATGATATTGTTTGATAGTTTCCACATTTGGTTGGATCCCATTTCTTGGGCATAGGCAAAAATATGGATCTCTTCCAGTCAGTTGGTCAAGTAGCTGTTATATATTATTAAATTTGTCACAATTAATGAACCTCCACTGTACACAGTTATCACCTGTAGTCCATGGCTGATTTCAGGGTTCTCTCTTAGTGGTATATGTTTGATAGGTTTGGGGCATATCATTCGTAATATTTCCTCATTGCACTTTGAGTTCTGTGGGGCTTGTAGTGCGTGCACTGCTTTTCTTTTTATTTAATTAATTAATTAATTAATTTTTTGAGACAGGGTTTTGCTAAGTTACGCAGACTGCGTCTGGTCTCGAACTTGCAATCCTCCTGCCTCCGCCTCGGGATTATAGGCATGAGCCACCACGCCTGGCACTGCCTTTATTCTTGATATTGGTTATTTGTGTTCTCTCTCATTTTTCTTGATCAACATTGCTAACTTCTCAAAGAGCCAACTCTTTAAGTTTCTCAACCTGTTAATATTAAATATTCTTTTTTTGGTCTCTGTTATTTTCTTCCTTCTACTTAGTTATTAATTTGCTTTTCCTTTCACAGCTTGCTGAGGTAGAAACTTAGGCCATTTATTTAAACCTTTCTTCTTTTCTAAGGTAAATATTTTAATCTGTAAATTTTCCTCCATGCAACATTTTTTGATATGTTGTATTTTTCCTCATTCAGTTGAAATATTTTCTAATTTCCCTCCATATTTAGTCCTATTGGTTATTAAGAAGTGTATGGGAGTGCATTGGTTACTATAGTAGTTAGAATTCCCCAGAGAAACATGGCCATCAGGGCACGGGTCTGTGTGTGAGCATGTGTGTGCAAAGAGGCTGGTGATAAGGATCGGATTCCCACGCCTGTAGAGGGTGGACCGTTCCAGACCAGTTGAGCGAGGCTGTGGGCTGTGGCCAGGGCTATGGCTGAAGTCTGAAAGCCATCTGCCGTGCAGCCACCTAGGGGCCATGGCTTCAGAGGAGCCCAAGTCACGCTGCTGGACAGTTCCCCTTGCTGGGGATCCCCCTTTTGTTCTACTCAGGCATTGGACTCATGGGATGTGGCCCACCCACACTATGGGGGGCAAACTTTCCTCAAGGTCCACCAATTTAAATGCAAATATCATCCAAAAATACGCTCCCAGCAACATGCAGAATAATATTTGACCAAATGTTTGGGCATGGTGACTCGGACAAATGCATACATAAAATTTGTCACCCCGCTGGCTTTCCAAAACTTGGGGCTTTTTTCATGCCTTGTTGATTTTTTCACTTAACAAAGTTTTGGTCTGAGTGCACTCTGGTTATTTTGGTCCGTTTTGACTCAGTTCATAGGGTGCTGCTCTGTGCTCTCTGAGGCCCCGGGTTCCATCCCCAGCACTGTAAAAATGAGAGAAAGACTTGGCAATCCACTCCCCAAAGAATCAGCCATTGAAAACCCTATAAATAGTAGAGAAGCACTGACATAGCCCCAGGCAAAGTGTTGGCAGTGTTTTGTATGTTGTACATAGAGTTGCTATGAGTCGGACCTGACTCGAAGGCACCTAATCACAGCAAGAATATTCAGTGGCGTGTAGTGGCCCAGTATGCACTCCATCTTGATGCCCCCTCCAGGTGCAGGTAAAGGGGGTGTGGCCTTCAGTTGTTGAGTGACAGCTTTGTGGAGTCCAAAGGTGGAGAGAGGGGAGCAGCACCTCCCTCCGAGTCTGAATGTTGCGCCCGATTTCTACCTGTGGTTCTGTGAGTTCCCTTTGTAGGACTTCGAAGCTCTTCTCGCAGGTGCCTGCTTATGATGGCTTTGTGCTTCAGAGGAATGAGCCCTTTTCGCCACTAACTGCAATCTTCTTCATCTCTAGCAACACTTCCAGCCTTCCAGTCTACTTTTCTGATGTTAATATAGCCATTGCAGCTTATTTTGTTAAGCACATATTTAATCTTTTTCTTTCAACCAGTGGCTTATATTTGCATTTACATTTGTATTTACAGGTGGCTCTAGTAGCCAGCACATAGTTGGCTCTTACATTTTTTTAACCAGTGTCACAATCCCTTCCTTTTGCTTGGAGTGGTAATTACTCACATCCAATGAATAATTAATACAGTCCAGGTGAAGTTTACTTTTATTGTTGGCTTTCTGGGTTTTTGGTTTGTTCCTTAGTTCCTCCTTTCCTATCTTATTTTGAGGTATTCAAATATTTTAGAACAAAAGATAAGAAGTGCTGGTGGGGATGATGCAGAGAAGGGGAATATTGCATATTGCTGGTTGTTGTTGTTGTTAGGTGCTGTCGAGTCGGTATCCGACTCATAGCGACCCTCATGGGGTTTTCAATGGCTGGCTGTTTCGGGATTGCCTTGGGAGTGGATTGCCAGGTCCTTCTCCCATTTTTGCAGTGCTGGGAATTGAACTCGGGACCTCAGAGATCCCAGCCCCATAATTGCAGTAGATGTGTTGGATTTTTGCATGCATGCTAAGCATAGCAGCATATTGCTGGAGGGAATGTAAATTAGCTCAGCTGCTGGGGAAGATGGGGCTGGGATGTAGCTCAGTTGGTAGGGCACTGCGCTGCAGTCTCTGAGGTCCCAAGTTCGATTCCCAGCACAACAAAAATGGGAGAAGGACTTGGCAATCCACTCCTGAGGCAATCCCGAAACAGTCAGCCTTTGAAAACCCTGAGGGTTGCTATGAGTTGGGCACAACTCGAAGGCACCTAGCAACAACAACAAGCTGGGGAGAATAGCATGGAGGTTCCTCAAAAAATTAAAACTAGGACTGTCATGCTATCCAGCAGTACCACTACCGAGGAAATGAAATCAGTGTGTCGAAGAGACACCTGCCCTTCCATATTCATTGTAGCATTACTCATGGTACTCAAGGGATGGCACCCATTTCCTAGATTTCCTCAATCAAGGTTAAGAAAACAGTTTTCACTATACTGCAAAGGAGCAGGACATCATCATCCTATTAGTTTTAGACATAGCCCAGTATAACCTTGTTGGTTTGTTAACTTGTTGGGATGATCACACAGTTTTCTCATAATTATAAAAGAACAAAGAAACAAAAATTGTTAATTAAAGTAAGAAGAGCAGCATAATCATTGTGGGAATATTGGATGTTAGTAAGATTAAAAATGAGCTATCAAGGGAAGTATAAGATAGCCCCGTCCAGAATCCTGTGGAAATACTATACCTTCTTGTGTATCTGGGTATTTAATGTAGTTGTTGTTGTTAGGTGCCGTCGAGTCGGTATCTGACTCATAGCGACCCTCTGTACAACAGGGGAAACACTATTGTCAGTGCTTCTCTGCTGTTCATAGGATTTTCAATGGCAGATTGATTTTTGGGAGGGGGTTGCCAGGTCCTTCTCCCAAGCCTACAGCTTCTGGTGTTCCCAGGCGGTCTCCCATCCAGGTACTAACCAGGCCCGACCCTGCTTAGCTTCCGAGATCTG
>VMDO01033377.1:0-18006 GCA_007922755.1 Pedetes capensis
TTTTAAGTACTGGAGGATTGAACCCAGGGCCTCACACTTCCTTTGCAACCACCCTACCACTGAGCTGCACCCCCAGCCCTTTTTAAGTTACGCAGGGAGCCTCTGGCCTCCAACTGACTATCCTGCCTCCGCCTCCCAAGTCCTGGTGTGACAGGTGTGTGACACCACACCCGGCCGGTAATCCTATTTTATTAGATCACTATTTTTTAATGTGCAATTTAATGGGTCTCATTATACAACTGCCTTAGGTGGACTTGACTACATATTGCCTAATTTCGCCTCCCTCATTACTCTCCCATAACCCCTTCCCCCATGACCTTTCCCACCAATGGTCCTTCTGCGTGAATCTATCTATACATCCCAACTTTGCCCTAAGGACAAAATATTTGCTACTTCCTTTCTCTCCACCCATTACCCTCTGCTTATCCTCTCACCCCTTTAGTCCATGATTTCTCCGTACATAGATCCCTTCTACTTTCGTGACCTGTGTGTTTTAATGGTAGATGTGTTTAATATTTACATGTCTGCAACAGTACTACCCTGTCATCCGAACCCATCAGATCTCGGAAGCTAAGCAGGGTTGGCCTGGTTAGTACTCGGATGGGAGACCCCCTAGGAACACCAGGTGCTGTAGGATTGTGAGAAGGACGTGGCAAGCCACTCCCGAAACAATCGGCCATTGAAAACCCTATGAATAGCAGAAAAACACTGACAACAGTGCATGGCATGGTAGTGTCAGGTAGTGTTGTGTGTTGTAGTCACTATGAGTAGGACTCAAGGGCACCCATCAACAACAGTATTCACATATGAGTATTTTTCATATATTCCCTTTATTATATTGCAGTACGTTCCTTCAAGTGCTATTGCCTTCAATGCTTTTTTCATGAAAGGATGCTACACTTCGTTAAAAGCCTTTTCTGCTTTTATTAATAGGATCATGGGATATGCTGCATTACATTTTTTGTCTATGTTGAACCAGCCTTGTATCCCTGAAGTGAAACCAACTTGATCATAGTATATGATCTTTTTAGCGTGTTGAAGTTGACTTGTAAGGATTTTATTAAGGATTTCTGCATCTGGATTCATCAGGGAAATTGGTCTGTAGTTTTCCTTTTTTTGATGCCGCCTCCTCTGGTTTTGGAATCAGGGTAATACTGGCTTCTTGGAATGAATGTGGCAGTGTTCTATTTCTATTTTATGGAATAATCTGAGGAGGACTAGTGTTAATTCTTTAAAGGTCTTGTAGAATGCAGCCGTGAGTCCATCCACCGTGGGCTTTTCTTTGTTAGAACACTCATTACTGCTTTCTTCTTGCTGGTCATTATAGGTCTAAGCTGTTTATCTCCTCCTGACTTAATTTTGGCATGTCATATGTGTCTAGGGCTTTATCCATCTATGTTTTCCAGTTTTTTGAAAAATAATTTTTCAAAGTGTTTCCTAATGATTCTCTGGATTTTGTTGTTGTCTGTTGTAATGTTCCCAATTCTGTACTTTTCTTAATTTGAGTCTTCTCTCTTCTTTGGTTTGGCTAACAATTTGTCGATCTTGTCTTTTCAAAGAATCTGCTCTTTGTTTCACTGATTCTTTTTATTATTTTTTTCCATGTTATCTGGGATTTTAGCTCAGTTGGTAGAGTCCTGCTCTGTACTCTCTGAGGCCCTGGGTTTGATACCCAGCACTGCAAAAACGGGAGAAGGACCTGGCAGCCCACTCCAGAAATAATCCGGAAAACAAGTGTTTCGTTCTGTTGTACATAGGGTCACTGTGAGTCTGGCAGGACTCAGCAGCCCCTAACAACTGGTTTGGGGTTTTGTTCTTTTTCTAAGAACTTGAGGTGCATCATTAAGCTGTTAGAGCCTGCTCCAATTTTTTAATGGAGACACAGATATAAATATCCCTCTTAGAACTGCCTTTGCTATATCCCAAAGGTTCTGGTAGGTCGTGTTTTCATTTTCATTTGATTCTATGAGTATTTTTATTTCTTCTCTGATTTCAAGCTCCCATTGATCATTTAATCAGAGGATATTGTTCACTCTCCATCTATTTGTATAGTTTCTGTAATTTCTCCTGCTGTTTATTTCTAGTTTTATTCCATTATGGTCTGGTAAGACACAAGATTATTTTGATTTTTCTATTTATATAAGGTATGATTTATGTAGTCGCAAGGTTCCGCGACAAATTCAAGAGACGGACAGCCAAGAATGTTCGCGAGCTTTGGCCTAAGGCTCTCTCCTGGCCTCCTTATATCTCAACTTTATTTCTTAGGAACAATCACAGCCAACAGAAAAGGAATGTATGAACTTTTAACCATGTCACTGTTTCTCTAATCTCTCTTTCTTACTATGCACCATATAATTATAACAATGGAAGGTATGATCAGGGCAGGTCAGACTCTCTGGACATTCCCTCCAAATCACAAGAGATAATCGGTAAGTGGCCTTCCAGGAACCATGACATCAGCCAGTGTTCTTGGAAAGGCGTTTTACTGCATGCACCAGTAAACCTTCGCAGGTGGGCATCTTGGCCTTTCCAGGCAGGCCTGCCTTTCCTGATGGCCTCTCCACAACTGTGCGTGTCTTATGTTGTCCCTCTGCTTATGAGAGATCATACCCATCATCAGCAATCAGCCCTCCTGAGAGCCAAACAGGGTGAAGGGAGAGAAATTCACTGTAATATATTTTGGGGTGCAGCATTTAGAGGTAACAATTATGAACTAAAATGTGATCTCTTTTAGAAAAAGTTCCATGGCTGTTGAAACAATGTGTATTCTGTAGCTTTGGGGTGGAATATTCTGTATATATCTAATTAAGCCTATTTGATCTATTGTGGTGTTTAACTCTGAATTTTTTTGTCGTTGTCATTGTTTTGTCTGGATTTTCTATCTATTGATGAGACTGGGGTATTGAAATCACCTGCTATTATTGTATCTGGTCCTATCCCTTTAAGCCCATTTTTTTTTAATGAAGCAGGGTGCATTGATGTTTACTGACCTCCTTTGTCTCTTCTTAGTAGTTTTAACTTGAAGTCTACTTTGATATAAGGATGGTTGCTACCCCTTTTTTGGCTTCCACTTGCTTGGCATATCAATTTCCATCCTTTCACTTTCAGTCTGTGGGTGTCATTGCCAGTGAAAAGTGATCCCTGCAGACAATAAATTGTTGGACCTTGTTTTTTAATTCAATCTGCTAGTCTATGTATTTTAATTAGAGAGTTAAGACCATTTATATTTAATATTATTGAGAGGAGTTTGATGGTTCTTTTAATTGTATTGTTTTCCTGGTTTGTTCATATACTATTTGTTCTTTTCTTTCTCCCTTCTACATATGCAGGCTTTGCTACGTTTTTGTTTTTTGTTGTGGTTGTTTTTAGTTAGACCTGACTGATTCTTTCCTACTTCTCTTTAGTTTGCCTGTTCCTCTCATGAAGTTTATTCTTTCCTGTGATCTTGTGGTGATTTTCTTCCTCCTGTGTGTGTAGGATTCCTTTAAATATTTTCTATAGTGCTGGCTTGGTGGTCATGTATTGCTTTAGTTAGTGTGTGCTTGTCTTGGAATGTCTTTACTTGTCATCAATTTTAAATGATAGCTGTGATGGGTATAATATTGGTTTGTGATTACTTTTAGGGCTTGAAATTATTCTGTCCTTTCCTAGATTTTAGGATTTGTGCAGGGAGATCTGATGTAATTCCAATGGGTTTTCCTTTGTAAGAGCTGGGTTTTATCTCTTACAGCTTTAAATGTTCTTTGTTTTATAATCTTCTGCTTCATTTAATCTACTAGCGATACTTTCCAGTGTTTATTTACTGAGTTCTTCATTTCCAACATTCCAATTTTGTATTTTTTTCCAAAATATCAATTTTCTTACTGAATTTCTCATCCATTTTGCTGTCTTCTACGCTGGTGACTTTCTGACCGAAGTCCTATATTCATTTCCTTGCTTTGTTCATTTGCTCTTTGAAGTCATTGATCATTTTACAAGTAGACTTTTAAATTCTTTGACATTCACCTGTTTCAGTTTCATTGGATTCAGCAGTTACAGAATCGTGGTCTTTGGGGAGGAGATGGGTTGCCCTGCTTTTTCATGTTTCTTGCATCTCTGCTTTGTGGTTTGTGCGTCTGTAGGGGTGGATATCACTTCCTGTTTGGTTTGGGGGGTTCTTCTCAGTGAGCAACTTTCTCCTAAGATCACAATCTTCAGTGCCTCTCCCAGAGAGGAAAATAAACCACTATAACAGGTACAATACTTGACCTGACCAGATGCAGAAGTACACTTAAAACCCCTTGAAGCCAATTGCTGCACCACCAAAACCCGCAGAACAAAAACTGGCCATAATAACATAGAGTGAGTGATGAGGTTACAAAATATTTAGAGAGAAGGTATAAACAGTACTTGCCTGAAGAAAGACATGGGGTGAGGGAAAGGGGAGACAGAAGAATGCCAAGGGTAAAGTGAGAGAGAGGAAAAAGATCTAGAAAGGAAATGAATGTTAGGAAGTGGGAGGGAAAGGAGCTCAAGATTTTAAAAAGTGATTGCATCATAAAGAACAGATATATAAACAGAATTAGGTAAACAAAAACAGAGCAGTAAGAAGAAGTAAGCCTAAAAGATTTAAAGTACAGTAAATAGAAAAAGAATTATACAGGCAGAAAAAGATTTTTAAAACAAAGTTAAAAAAAATAAAAATTACATTAGAAAAAGGGAAATAAGGAAATGAAAATTAAAAATGGAGAGAGAGAAGAGGAGAAAAAAATGAAGAAAAAGAGCCTGACACCAACATGCTCCCCTGTAACAGCAGCTCAGGGAGAAGGATCTTGAGTTGCAGGCCAGAGGCACCCTGCACAATTCAATGTGATCCCATCCCCAAGAAAAAAATAACAAACAGGCTGGGGTATGACAGAGTGGCACAGCACTTACCTCGGGCCAAGCCCTTGGGTTCAGTCCCTAGCACAGCAGGAAGAAAGAAAAATAAGAAAGGAGGAAAAGTACTGAGGAAGTTCTTTGTGAGGCCTCTATACAGGCGTCTGTGAGGCGGAGTTGGTGGTCAGTTGAGGATGGAGTCTTTTTTACCTGGCCATGGCTCAGGTTTGCCACTCTCCTTCAGGAGATGGGAGTCGTCTCCTCTCCTGTGGGGGGTGAGGCTCCCTTCTGGGCAACTTTCCCGAGCCTCTACGTCTCCTGCCTTACTGTAACTGTCTACTGCAGCTGTGTAGCATGCTGGGGTTGTGGTAGGTCACCTCCAGGCTCTGCAACAATGATTATTCTTTTGTTTTCAGGCCCCCCCGGTAGCTCAGTCTCACACCATGTGCTCCCTCTCAAGATGGCGCTGGGTCACGGCCCTCGTAGACATAGATCATGGGAGAGAGAGGCGCCGCTCCAATGTTGAGCGCCCGTCAGGAAGAGCCATCATCTCTCCACCTCCCCCGAAGAGGTCGAGGGCTTCAAGGAATGTGGGCCTGTCCTTTGGGAAGGCCCTCCTGGCAGAGCTGTCCAGCTCACCTGCTTGGATGAGGGCTCCATTACCTCCCCCACAGAAAGTTACGGCTGGAGATTTGCTGCTGCTCAGCCTCTCTCGCTGCTCAGCTCTGTTCTGCAACCCGGGAAGACCTCACAACCTCCTCTGTGGTTTCTGTCCTTCTCCAGACCTCCTGCCTTTGGAGAAGCGCCTGTTCCTTCGTACTCTAACGCCTTTGTTTTGCTACATCGCACACAGGCTGCCTTTAACCTGCCATTTTCAACCGGAAGTCCTGATCTCCCTAAACGCTACTTTCTTAAAAGTGTTTTCCCCTGTGCCGGAGAATCCCCCACAACATGACAAACCAAGCTGCCCCTGAACGCTGCCCCTCCCGAATCCAGCACCACTTGGCAGCCTCTTCTGGCTCACCCTCTCCACTGCAGGCCTGTCCTCCATGATCAGATGCCATCAATCAAAGTGCCCTGGTGGAAGGTCACTGCCACACCAGAATGCTGAGGCCGGTGCCCTCTATCTTCTCCTGGGGGTGTCTGCCTTTGCCCCTGTCCATGTTACCCTGGTTGGACTGTCCATCCGTCTGGACTCTCATTCTTCCCTGAAGCAAAGGGATCCTGGCTTGACAGAAGCTCATTTCTGAAAATGACACAACCCTACCAAAGGAAGGGCTGTGCACATCCTTGGGACCATTTGCTTATTTATTTTTTGTTGATATTTATTTATTTATTTGCTTATTTATTTATTTATTTGTGGTACTTGTGGGTTGAACCCAGGGCTTCACACATATTTTGCAAGTACTCTGCTGCTGAGCAAGACCTGTAGCCCCCTTTTTTTTTAAATCTTAGGACAAGGTCTCACTAAGTTACACAGGCTGCCTCTGGCCTCGAATCTGCGATCCACCTGCCTCCACCTCCTGAGTCACTGGGATGACAGGCGTGAACCAGCAGACTTGGCTCATTTTTAATATAAGCCTAATGCCAGCAATCATCTTTCACTGGGAGGACACACACACGCCTGAGAATTATACCACCGCAGAAGCCGCAAGGAACAAGGGAGTGGAGGTTGAACACTGAAGGAAATAGGCATGGAGGAGGGGAAGTGAAGGCAGACTTTAAGAAAAACGTGAGTGAGAAGGGAGAGCCATCTTTCTGTATTCATTATACATCTACATAATTCTTCATCTCTACTATCTACCTGCTAGCCACTGGACAGCGGTAGCCAATTTTATATCATATTAGACATTCCAATTGTTACCACTTTTCACTATTATAAAACACATTTTTGCTTTTAATTATTTTGCATGTTAACAAAAGAAAAAAAACATAAAACATACGTATTATTTAAGCATATACAATTATGTACATAGGCATACCCTACCCATACAGCGAGGTGCACGGTCATTTTTATACCCGTCCAGTAACCTTACCCACTGACTGATAGTTGTTTGTCTTCAAGTCGTGCATACAAACAGCACTTGATGGCCCACACTGGGCAATATTCACATTTCCACAGATGTTGATTTTATAAAGTTTGTTATTTTGGGTATCAACAGCTTCCCATGTATAACTAGAAAGGAAGAGAAATAACATGTCAATGTCATTGATTTGCCAGTAATTAAAAATTTCTTGCCGGACACAGAGGAACCTGCTTGTCATCCTAGTGACTCGGGAGGCAGAGGCAGAAAGGTTACCAGTTCGAGGCCAGAGACAGCTTGTGGTACTTAATGAGACCCCATCTCAAAATACAAAGGAAAAATACGGACTTGGGGTACAGCTCTGTGGTAAAATGCTTGCAAAGCATATTTGAAGCCCTGGGTTCAACCCCTACCACTGAAAAATAACAAAATTAAATTAAAAGTTTCTCTCTAGTTTTACATTCAAGCCACATTTGCTTTAACCACCACAAACCAGAAGACAGACTTTCATTAGCCCAAAATAACTGAAGTCTGGATTGTGAAGTTGAAAAGAACCTGGGGCAGATGCCACCAAATACCTCACCGCAGCAAAATCCACTGTGAAGCCACCTCAGGACTCCATCACCATCAGAACACTAAAACCCTACCATTAATTTAAGAGCATCAACTTGGATAAAAGTCATTGCTCAGGAATCACACCGTGCCTAAGATCTAACCCTTCTAATCACTCCAAAATTCGGAAAACCCCAGGGACTATTTTTAACCCTTCAGAGTTTTACTCCTGGGCAGGGTGGCACACACCTGGATCCCAGGCCTCAGGAGGCTGAGGCTGGTTCAAAGCCAGCCGAGGCAATGAAAGCAACACTCTGCCAAAAAAAAAAAAGAAGAAGAAGAAGAAACCAAACACACACACAAAGGTTTTAAGTCTTTATTAAAAATGAAAAAGAAAACAAAAACAAACCAACAACCTAGTCACAGCCTCAGTTTGGACTTGACGTGGCATGATCAAGCTGTGCGAAGAGACCAGTGACTCAAATATGACACGATGGCCGTCAGGCTGACTCGTCGATGGAGCGCTGAAATCGCTGGCACCCACGCTCTGTTCAGACCTCTGCAAAGCCACTGCTGACAAACGGCTAATGGATCGACCTGCACCCCCGCCCTGGGACAAAACACTTGGGTTGTGGGTTCTGTCCAAGCAACTGTTCTCAGTCTAGTCTCCCTGTGGAAGAAGGTTTTGTCCATTTGTAAAATGGGGATCGTTTCCTCAGCGAGGATAGAAAGGGAAAGGAGAGTGGCTAAAAACTTCCTTACAGAATGGGGAAAAAAAAAAACTGATTAATTCACAGAATTGCGAAAGGAGAGAAAGGGGATAAATCAGGATTGCTCAGGGTAAGCCCGCCCCGAGGTAGAGGTGCACGCGTGTGTGGAAGGCCAGGAGTGAGACCACTCACGCCCACCTGCCCCCTCCAGAGGACCCCGTGATGTGAAGCGCTCGCCCTCTGAAGTGGCCGACCACCTCCCAGGGACTCTAACCCAGAGGCCTCAGGGAGGCAACGCAACACAGGACGACCCGGCGGGGCTCGCGCCCCACCCAGGCAGTCCCACCAGTGAGAGGCCACTGCGCTGTGTCTGGTGTCATGCGTCCTGTTGAACCGAGGTCTCACCACTCATACCCACCGGCCCAGAAGCCCAGGGAGGCCAGCAGGTGGTGGACTGTCCCCTGGGAGCTGCAGCCACTGAACTGCTACAAACCTGAGAAACACGTCACTTGCTAAAGTGCCTGGCGTTGAGGTGACTGCAGCTTCTTCGTCGGGAACACGTGAGTTATGTCCAGGAGCCAGGGGATTACACAGGAGAAAACACGCCAGGTGTTTCCTCTGCCCTTCACTAACCTTTATCCACCTGGTTCACGGGGCTCTTTGGTTGGTTGGGTTTTTTGAGCCAGGGTCTTGCTATGGCCCATCCTGGCCAACTCTAGATCCTCTGGCTTTCGTCTCCAGGGTGCTAAGGTTACAAGCATGCACCACAGCACCCAGTCACAGCACTCTTTTTTCTTTTTCTGCCATACTGGGGGAGTGAACCCAAGGCCTCATCACTTGGAGCACACATTCCAGAGGGAGGGCCAGAAAACAAACACCACCCAGGCCACGTCCACCAGCTAGTACACGCTCTGACAAAAACAAGCCAGTGGCCGGGCGAGGTCGTACGTGCCTGTAATCCCAGCGACCAGGGAGGCAGAGGCAGGAGGGGAGGCAGAGGCAGGAGGATCGCAAGTTGGAGGCCAGAGGCAGCCTGTTGAATTTAGCAAGGCCCTGTCTCCAAACTGAAAAAAAGTAAAAACTGGGCTGGGGCTGCAGCTCAGTGGTAGAGCACTTACAAAGCACGTGAAGCCCTGGGTTCAACCTCCACTACCAAAAAAAAGAAAGAAAGAAAAAAAAAAAAAAAAAAGAGAACAGGAGAGGCAAGGAGGAGAAGGGAGGGAGGGGAAGGGAAAGGAAAAGGCGAGGCCAGCAGAACAGGATAGGAAATGGCTGCTTTAGACCAGGAAGTCTTTGCACCTAGTATTTGCCCAGAGACTTAACTGACAAATAGAAGCAACCGCCGGGACGACACAGCGGGCGGGACGACACAGCGGGCAGAACCTTCCGAGCAGACGGGACTAACTACTGCAAGGTCCGAGGGCAGGATGAGCTTGGCATGCTCAGGGAGAAGACCCGAGGGCAGCGTGGCTGGAGCCACGTATGCAACGAGGTCAAGGAGTAAGGACACAGGGAGAGCCGGTCACCCCCCGCATCATGGAGGACCCTGCAGATCACTGGAAGCAGTTTCGATTTTATACCTGGACCAAAAGGCCACTTGACTCTATGACTCTTTCCTTAACCCTCTGGCTGCCACAGAGGCACGTATGTCAAAAAGTGAGTGTGTATGGATTTAACAGAAAATCAAGAAAACCCTGCAGAAGTGTATGTTAGACGCTCATATTATGCATTCCAATTATTTTGCTAATCCTGCTCTTGTGCTGTTCACTGTATTAAAGAGTTTCTGCAAATAAAAACTTACTGTCATATACCTTGATTTGAAATTTGTAGCCAAAAGGTTAAACATTAAGCTAGTGTTTTAATTTGAAGGGTATGAGTAAAACTTCTTATTCCTATTGATGGTTAATTGTAGGGGGAAAAAAATGTTAATCTCTTATTCAGGAACTGTGACTTGTTTTGTCAGGCTACTAGATAGCAAATTTAAAACCTTAGCGTGGCACCATCAAAGTACTTTGCAGTCCTAAGCAGACGACAGGGATGGATAAAGGTATGTGAACTGAGTCAAAGTAGGCAGGCACAGTGGCGCACACTGGTAGTCCCAGAGACTCAGGGGGCAGAGGCAGCCTGCGTAACTTAGTGAATTCCTGTCTCAAAAACAAAAAGTAAAAATGGGCTGGGGATGTGGCTCAGGGGTAGAGTGCCTGCAAAAAGCATGGGTGAGGCCCTGGGTTCAAGACCCTCAGTGCTGAGAGGCAGGAGGGAGGGGTGAAAAGATAGGAAGCTACTCCAAAGAAACCCACACAGTTCCTAAAATGCTGTGTTTGTCTTATGAACCAGACGCCTACTGCTGTTTTTGCAGTGATACTTAAGGTAAATATGAAGAGGACAGTGTTTGGGGGGAGAAGAGAAAGGAAAAGGAGTAAAATGAGGGATATCCTCTTGATTGCCTGGAAATTGGCGTTCCTCAAAAGAAAGAAGCCGCCTTATAGGATTCTATTCGTTCCTTTAGTTGCATCTCGGGCTGGGATTTAGCTCGGTTGGTAGAGCACTGCACTGCAGTCTCTGAGGTCCCGAGTTCAATTCCCAGCACCACAAAAATGGGAGAAGGGTCTGGCAATCCACTCCCGAGGCAATCCAAAACAGTCAGCCATTGAAAACCCTCTGAGGGTCGCTGTGAGTCGGACACCGACTCGAGGGCACCTAACAACAACAAAAAGTTGCATCTCAGACTTTTTTTTGTCAAGATTGATCAAAACCTAAGTGATGGTAGGAGGGAGGGCGGATCCTATCCCCCGTTAAGTTACTGGCACACTGACTTTTTCGGGACTGATTTAATAAGTGCTTGGCACAGAGCAGCTGTCCCCGGGCAGGCGCCCTCCACAGAGCTCACAAAATGCAAGACTCGGCTCTCAGGTGAAGCCACTGACACCTCAAAGCTCAGTCACATCACTTAAAAGCGGAGAAATGATCACAGCATGTTTCTAAAATGTGCTGCCAAGGCACCTGGCCAGCTGTCCGTACTTAAAATATTCTAATTCCACTGGACATTATGGTGGCTTTCAAACAAGAACACACACCCGGCATCTGGAGTCACCAGGACTCAGGCAGTCACTTGGTTCAATCTCTCTGGAACTCACGCACCATCCTGCAAAAACTATTATGTACTCTGGCACAGACCGTGGTGACAATAAGCCAGCATGTACATAGGCTTCCCCTGACAGTAAATATTTCTTAAAAACTATTTTATAAGCTGGGCACGGTGGCGCACACCTGTAATCCCAGCGGCTCGGGAGGCGGAGGCAAGAGAATTGCAAGTTCGAGACTAGAGGCAGAAAAGAAAAGAAGAGAAGCCAAAAGCAAGCCAAGCCCTTGCTACCCCACCTCGTTTTTCAGAAGGTAAAATGTGGCTGGCTGATGGCTCCTCCCCGTCCTATGAAGCTCCAGTTCCGTATCAGAGCAGGCCTGACAAATCCAGGCGTGGCACACCACGTGCACGCGGCGTGGGCACCAGCTCTGCAGTGCTGCACGGCACTGGGCAGGCGCACCCTCTGACACGCCCAAGACCCCAACTACCAGTTACTCCAGAATAGTAATGTCCACCCCCTGACACCATGCCCAACCGACACAGGACCCCCCATCCCAACACACACAGTTAATACAGTGTATTTATTTCTCACTCATCTAAAGCAAAAATGGAGGATTCTGGGAAGGAGGTGGGAAGATCTCTGTGTTCTCCAATCCTGTTCTCTAAGTCACTGTAGGGCTGGGATTTAGCTCAGTTGGTAGAGCGCTGCTCTGCAGTCGCGGAGGTCCCAAGTTCAATTCCCAGCACCGCAAAAATGGGAGAAGGACACGGCAACCCACTCCCAAGGCAATCCCGAAACAGTCAGCCATTGAAAACCCTATGAGGGTCGCTATGAGTCGGACACGACTCGACGGCACCTAACAACAACAACAACAACAACAAGTCACTGTAACCAACCCATTGCTCCCAAGGCCACCTTGGAGGTCACCCACACTTTAGTCCCAACAGAACCACTACTTACCTACCCATAGGTCAAGAAGGAACCTGGGCCACCAGACAAAATGTGTCTCTCTCTGGCACTAATCCCTGAGGGACACCTGTCGGGGCACTTGGCATCCCCTTCAACTACCCCAAATTCCTCAGCTCCTGAGGCAAAGATCCCAAGACTCAGAAAGCCTACAACCTTCCCAACATCACACAGGCATAAAGCGACAAAGCCAGGAACAAATCTGGGTTGGTCTGAGCCCCAAAGGCAAAATCTGTACCCAAGGGTAACTGCCTCATCACATCTCAATTCTTAACATATTTTTAAATGTTTCAGAAAATGTTTAGTTTAAATCATAGCAACGCAACCGGCAAAGCATTCCACACAACCAGAGTTTAAACCTTATCTTGATAAATGCCATTAAGATGACAGATGCGCATAAAGATTTCCAAGCTCCTATTACACTCCGTGGGGCTGGGATTTAGCTCAGTTGGTAGAGCGCTGCTCTGTAGTCTCTGAGGTCCGGGAGTTCGATTCCCATCACCACAAAAATGGAGAAGGATGTGGCGATCCACTCCTGAGACAGTCCTGGAACAATCAGCCATTGAAAACCCTATGAGTCAACGGCACCCAACAACAACAACAATTACACTCAACATCGGCAGCCATAGCACCCTGGGATCTGATCCCACCTGATCTCAGAAGCTAAACAAGACCTAGCTAATCCTTAGATGGGAGACCACCTGGGAACACCAGGTGCTGCAAGCTAGGGAGAAGGACCTGACAACCCACTCCCAAAAAAATCCACCATCGAAAGCCCTATGAATACCAGAGAAGCACTGACAACAGTGCCAGGCATGGCACTATATCGGGGAGTGTTTCGTTCTGTTGTACACAGGGTCACTATGAGTCAGATCTGACTCGAAGGCACCTCACAACAACAACAAAATTACACCAAACAGCCAACCGTCTGAAGTACAATTTGGTTCAATACCACACTAACGATACTGAAAAATCCAAGGTGTCCCTTTAAGGAACAGACATGGTGGCAGATACGTGTGGAAATTCCTTTCACACGACTAGCTGAGGA
The DNA here is from genome assembly GCA_007922755.1 of Pedetes capensis. NCBI lineage: Eukaryota > Metazoa > Chordata > Mammalia > Rodentia > Pedetidae > Pedetes > Pedetes capensis. The sequence goes on from VMDO01033377.1 coordinate 13,244, forward strand.
AGGCCGCCTTCTCAGAGCGGCCGAGCCCATCTGAGGATGCCTCTAGGGACAAGCTGCACATGGACAAGGGCCACTCTGTCTCTTGCTGACAGCAGGTCACACGCCTCCCCAGCCCAGTTCTGCTTTCGCTGTTGCACAGCCCGAGTTGCCAAACTCCAGAGGCACAACCTTCGCAACCTCTCTTCCCACGCGCAGCGGGTTCTGTGAGAACCTCCGCAAGTCCCCAGGCTCCACGGCCGCTCCTTCCCACCGGCCTCCCGCGTGGAATCCAGGCTGGCGATGGGCTCCGCTGAGAAGGGATCCGCCTGTGCTGCGCCCACCGCGGTGCACAGCCTCCTTTCAATGGACTGCTTAGCTTGGCACCGTCCTCAGTAAGTCCAGTCATCCAGGAGCACCAAACCATCGGGCCCGGCAGGAAATGGGGCAGAGGCTTTGTCACACGCAAGGCCAGTCACTTGCCAGGCTATCTGTGATTTTGAAGTGAATTCTGTGGCTTCACCTGGGCAATCAATTTCACTGTAGAAGCTAAATGACATAGCGACCCTTTCTCTCCTTCAAGGAAGCTGAACACTGCTTAGCTCCCGATCACAACCTCCCTGTCTCGTGCGGAAGCGTCCTGGAAGCCGCGGGCCACCCGTGACTTTCAGCGGCCTGGAGGTTCTATTTTAACCTCATTTGGTTTAAATTTCCTAACACCCCACAAGGTGTTGGCAGATTTCCAGTGAACAGACCATCTAGCAACCCAGAGACAGGAAGGCATTTCTACATTCCGTGCACTGCCCTAGCAAATGCCACTGCAAAACCCGCCCTGGAGGAGCCCAGGCAGTGGAGAAATGGCAATGAAGAAAATTTCTAACCAGCAGGCACAATGGCCTCAGACTTGGAAAGCACAGAGAAGACATACGCAGAGCCACCTCCACCCTGTGAGTTCCACAGGCCCGTCCAACGGAAACACCCCGGAGAAGCCACAGGGACAGAGCCGGACGATGTTCTTAAAACTATGTGACCTTGGTATGATGGTGCAACACCTCTCAAAGTTTTCATGCATACCATCACGGAATGTCTACAAAACTGCAATTTCCTGCAAGGTATAATTTGGGCTTCTTCCGTTTTTAAGACAGCTGCAATTCAAATGAGGGCTGGGATTTAGCTCAGTTGGTAGAGCGCGGCTCTGCAGTCTCTGAGGTTCCGAGTTCGATTCCCAGCACCACAAAAATGGGAGAAGGACGTGGCAACCCACTCCCAAGGCAATCCCGAAACAATCTGCCACTGAAAACCCTATGAGGGTCGCTATGAGTCGGATACCGACTCGACGGCACCTGACAACAACAACAAAATTCAAATAAAATATATAAAATTCTGAGGCCAGGCATGGTGGCCCTCGGAAGGCTGAGGTGGAGGACTGAGAGCTCCAGGGTAGCCCGGACTGCAGAGTGAGACCCCATCTCAAATAAGAACAACAACAACTCCTCTAAAAACATCTATGGTCAACATGGGTGTGGCATGCCCAATCTTTCAGTGGGGGAAAAAAAAAAATCTTAGAACGCCGAGTCCCTTCCCTCCAACACAGAGCATCTCCGCAAATTATCCTTTGGGCTCTTCCTCAATGACTGTAACATATCCACACCCTTGAAATATGTCCTCCTTCCCTCACTCCCGGTGAGCCTTGGGATTTTGGTGAGAGTCATGCAGCTATTAAACATTTTATTACTGGCTTACAATTATCTGCATATAAAGTAGGTCTCATGGACTAAGTCACAAAATTACCAAGCATGTGCAAATGTATAATTTGGTTTAAAAACAAAAAAAGAAAAAACCCTAGTTGATGATATACAACAATAGCAAGAGGCAGCACAGGACACAGTCACTCACCAGAGGAATGCTTTTCTTGACTCCAGAGTGAGCAACCAATCTAACACTTAGGCGACACAGGAAGGTGAGGCCTTTCCAACCTGAACAGCCAAATTATTTCCCTGCTTTTGGCACACACCCAAGTCCCCCAGCAGAATATGACAGACATCATTTGGTCACTACGGCCCTTACCGTTATCAGTTTCTCAGCCCACCGACCTCAAAAACCAGGGCCGGGCAGAGCCGGGCTGGGCGCGGTGGCGCACGCCTGTAATCCCAGCAGCTTGGGAGGTGGAGGCAGGAGGATCGCAAGTTCGAGACGAGAGGCAGTCTGCGTAACTTAGCGAGACCCTGTCTCAAAAAGTAAAAAATGGGCTGGGGATGCAGCTCAGTGGTCCAGCACTTGCAGAGCATGCAAGCGTGAGGCCCTGGGTTCAACGCCCAGTACTGAAAAAAAAAAAAAAAAAAAAACAGGGCCAGTCTCCTATCCTGAGCAAGAGGGGAGGAGAGGGGACAGAGCCGGGGAGAGAGGGACGGCCCTCAGCGGGCCCGGAGCAGGGCGGCGGGGGCTCACACAAGAAAAGAAGAAATCTGGTGTGGTCTGGCAGGATGACTCTGTGCCCTGACCTGACACTGGGGAGCACGGGAGCTCGACACAGCAGGGCCCGGGCGCATAGAGGAAGTACTTCACTTCCTATTCTGACAAACCCACAAGGCTGTGGACAGACATACGAGGTCTGCACCAAAAAAAAAAAAAAAAAAAAAAAAAAAAAGAGGGTGCAGGAGCGCCAGGCCTTAGGGCATTAGTCTTTATTCTCCCAGATCCGTGGGGAGGGTCAGCAAGCGGGAAGCCAGCTGGGTAGGAGGGATCCAGTCAGAATCTCTGAATCAACCCAAGCCAATCAATCAAGCCAGAGCCTGAGGGACCAGGGCAGGCAAGCATGGCCCACTCCTGTCTTCCAACCAGTACTGGAGACACCCTGCACCACAGAAAGAGGTGAGCGTCCTTCTGAGGGGTGCCATGGTCACAGAGGGAAGAGGGCCACAGACCCAGGTCTGAATCCTGCCCCCTCTGGGCCCTAGAGACTGAGCAACACTTGCTTAATCTCGGAGCCCCAATGGGCAAAGTCACTGCAAGGGAGGCACCCCAGCAGGGGTGGCGGGCCTTTGAGGCGCTCACCTGGGTCAACAAGAGGATTGGGGCTGCTTACAAAGAAGGGGAAGCTGGCTCCGGGCGCCCCAGAGGAGTGTCCCAGGTTACTGCCAAGAAGCTGGAAAGGGGAGGGCAGGGCAGGTGCTAGCCCTGGGCCAGGTCTACATGGAGCCCACTGACAGCTGGGGCTCCAGGAGGAAGCTCGGGAGGACGAAGCCGCAGACACAGTGCAGTGTTCACCACCGTGTTCGCCTCCTCCCCCTTGTGACGAATCCCTGAGAAGAAAAGAAACAGTCTGAAGGAGGAAAGGTTTATTCCGACTCACAGCTTCAGAGTTTTCAGGCCACAGCCAGTGGGCCTCGTTGCTCTGGGACCATTGTTGTTGTTGTTGTTGTTGTTAGGTGCCATCAAGTCAAGTCTGACTCATAGCGACCCTCATACGGTTTTCAATGGCTGACTGTTTCAGGACTGCCTCGAGAGTGGATTGCCAGGTCCTTCTCCCATTTTGTGGTGCTGGGAATCGAACTCGGGACCTCAGAGACTGAAGAGTAGTGCTCTACCAACTGAGCTAAATCCCAGCCCCCTTCTAGGACCATAGTGAGAGAGAAAATTCTGGAGCAGGAACGTGTGGCAGAGGAGGCTGCTCACCTCTCAGCAGCCAGGAAGCAGGGAGAGCGAGTGACAGAGGCCCCGTGGACACGCCCCCAGTGACAGCCTTCCCCCAACCAGGCCCCACCTCTGAAAGTTCCATCACCTCCCAATACTGCTGACAAATTACGAATGCATCAACAGAGTACCCTATTGATTAGGTCAGAGCGCCCATGATCCAATCACCTACCAATGACTATGTCCAATAGCTGAGGGCCAAGCCTACAGCACAGCAGCCTTTGGGGGAGGAGGGAACGCTTCCTATGTAAACACACACACACACACACACACACACACACAGACACACACACACACACGGAGTCGCCTGCCACCTGCTTTTCTGATCAGGACAGTTGGGTAACTGGGTCCCCCCAGTCCTGTACCATCTAGCCACTAAACGCTGCACGTAGGGCAGAACCCAGATGCACCTGAACCTCCTCAAAGAGAAGTGGCAGAGACAGGACACTCTTCCTAAAGAAGTAATCCCAGCGGCTTGGGAGGCAGAGGCAGGAGGATCGCAAGTTCCAGCCCAGAGGCAGTCTGCGTAACTTAGTGAGACCCTGTCTCAAAAAGTGAAAAAAAAAAAAAAAAAAATGGGCTGGGGGCACAGCTCAGAGCACACAAGCATGAGGCCCTGGGTTCAACCTCCAGTACCACAAAAAAAAAAAAAAAAAAAAAAAGAAGAAGAAAAAGTTTTGAAACAAGCTGGCAAACGCCCTCAAAGACAGAAAGCTACTGGGAAGACTGCTGTCTGCTCAGATCTGCCCTCTGCACAGGCTGCCGGCCGGGAGTTGGCCCTGCAGCGGGCTCCGGGGGCAGTTCTTACAGTTCTCACAGGTTGAGGAACGGCCTGGGTGTTCTTGTGCTTTGCTCTCCACTGTACAAACAAGGCTACAGTACAGGCTGGCTCTTCCAATACACGTGTCGGAAGGCAACGGTCTTCAATGTTACGCCCACATGGCACACGACTCAAAATTCACTGCTCAGTCCCCTACTCTGCCCTGTCACCAAGCTCCCAAATTATCCTGGGACCCAATGCCCTTCCTTTCCAGTCCTGACCCCAGGGAAGGTTGGCATTCTAACTGCTGGGCGGTCAGGTCAGCTGGTCAGTT
>VMDO01033378.1:0-17999 GCA_007922755.1 Pedetes capensis
AGCACAGCACAGCAAGTTCCGTGGAAGGAAACGAGCTCTCTCCTGCCAATGGAAACTACTGGCAGAAGTTAAAAGGCGGAAGGATTGGGCACCGAGATAACCAAGCATCTGCCACGGTATCTTTGCACAGACCTTCCTAAGGCAACACCACATTGCTAAGCCAAGCTTTCTAGTGACCATATCCACCTCACCATTGCGCTGGAATGACTCCTTAAAATAAGGCCAGCCACAGAGCCAGGTGTTTCACTCTGACACGCTTTGCATTGTGACATTACCATATATGCGTTTCATTGTCCATTGCACAGATAACTTCCCCCTTACCCTCTTGTGCCCCTCCTCTCCCCTCTCCCACCCCCCACCAATGACCTGTCTTCTACTTGCATGTCTTATTGTGGGAATATTTTACTGTACACCCTTGCATCCCAATTATGATTTAAGTCCACACTTTTTTCTGTAGTGATCTATCTTTTTACATTGTCAGTGGTATTGCATGAGTAATCTAGCCCATTTGCATTATTACCATCCTTTGGTATTGTTGGCGTTATTATAATTATTTCCCGAACTATTAAAGTTGGGCTATTTACTTTGAGGTGGCCCTTTCTCTCATTCCTCACTCCTCCTTTGTTGTTGTTAGGTGCCGTCGAGTCGGTATCCGACTCATAGCAACCCTCATAGGGTTTTCAATGGCTGACTGTTTCAGGATTGCCTTGAGAGTGGATTGCCAGGTTCTTCTCCCATTTTTTGCGGTGCTGGGAATTGAACTCGGGACCTCAGAGACTGCAATGCAGTGCTCTACCAACAGAGCTAAATCCCAGCCCTCACTCCTCCTAGATAGGGGCAATTTCAAGACAAACCTTCAGTGTTGCAGCCACAGCCAGCAGCAGGGGCAGGCAAGAGGTGACGCTGGTATAGTAGACGGCAGCTTGGACGGAGCAGATCTGGGGTATGGCAAGGTGAAGGTGAGGATCAAAGAGGAGGTGAAGGCTGCAGAGAAATCGCTTTGTGGGCGCTTCACACTTTTCCTAAGCCTTCGGTGCCACCGGCTGCCTCACATGGGATGGGACTTGATCATCTCTAAGAGGATCTCTTCCGGTTTCACTAGGCTATCATTGAAGGTCCCTCCCTAGTAACGCGCATCCTGCAACCAGGAGACTCATCGCGCAGGGAGCTCTTGGCTTTAGAACGTGGAGGAGAGTTTGCTTGGGGCCAAGAGCAGAATGCTGTTGTTGTTGTTGTTGTTGTTGTTGTTGCTAGGTACTGTCAGCTGGGTGTCTGACTCATAGCGACCCTCATAGGGTTTTCAATGGCTGACTGTTTCGGGATTGCCTTGGGAGTGGATTGCCAGGTCCTTCTCCCATTTTTGCGGTGCTGGGAATCGAACTCGGGACCTCAGAGACTGCAGCGCAGCGCTCTACCAACTGAGCTAAATCCCAGCCCAAGAGCAGAACGGAAACGCTTTATTGGACACACACGCCCTGAAACTGCAAACGTAAACTTTCTGATAATGAGGGAAGGCGGTGAGGAGTTTAAAGACGTCCAACAGGACGACTAAACTACTCGCCAAAAACATATGTCGTGGTCTCCACCATACGTTGTGGTCCAGATGACTCAGTCTGAAGCAGCTACATTTAGATTCTTTAACGGCTCCTCCCCACTGGAGGGGAGATGCATCCCCTTCATGCCAGGGAAGGGGAAATGCGGATACAGGCAGCGTCTGGCGTCTTCAGGACTGAGATATCCACTGCCTCTGAATAAAACAACTGCAAGGACCACCTAGCTGCGAGACTAGGGAATGTACCAAGGTCCTGGGGTCACAAGATACACGGAGATGGCTCGTACCCAAGAAGGGAGGGGATACTTGCTGTTGGGAGGGCTTTCTAAGGATAGGATGCCCAGAGCCTGGGAGCCTGGGGTCTGGAGGCCCTGTAGCTGCTGGGGCTGGCAGAGGAGGACCAAGCTGAAGAGGACAGTGGTCAAGTGAGGACGGAAGGAGCATGCAGCGGGTGAATACAGGAGGCGTAAGGCACAGGCAAGGGCACGGCCAAAGCACGTAGCTCAGAGAGCAACGCTGCAGAGCTGGGCTATGAGGCAAAGCTGAGTCAATGACAGAGCAGACGAGACAGATAAGGCTCCCCGAGGCCCCGCCCGGGGTTCCCTGCGTTAGTTCCCTGGGTGTGAATTTTCACCGCGCACTGGGGTGGACCCGTCTTTGAAACGGCCACTGTACACACTCGTGTCAGCCATCGTTGCTGAGACAAGTTCCTCTTTGCCATCACATTTGTCTCTCTGCTCCAAGACGCCCACGGCCTCCGCAGTGGCCCGCGCCACACTTTCTCAGCATCTCAATATTCACCCCAGTAGGCTACGTATCACAGGCTGAGCCCCACGGCAAGCAGATCGGGAGGGGATTTTTCTCCTGCTCCTGCTCTCAAGCACAATAATTAGTTTAAGTAAGAGGCTGTGGCGCTGGGCGCGGTGGCGCACGCCTGTCATCCCAGTGGCTCGGGAAGTGGAGGCGGGAAGATCACAAGTTCAAGACCAGAGGCAGTCTGTGTAATTTAACAAGACCCTGTCTCAAAAAGTAATAAAATGGGCTGGGGGTGCAGCTCAGTGGTCCAGCACTTGCGGAGCATGCAGGCGCGAGGCCCTGGGTTCAACCCCCACTACCACAATAAAAAAAAAAAAAAAAAAAAAAGTGGCTGTGCCGTGCTTCCGTTGTTATGAATATGGCCAGGTGAGAATCAAAAACGCTTGTGGCCACTCCACCAAAACACACCCTTTCCGTTTGGGAGGAGTATCAGCAGAACAGTGAATAAGGGGTTAGCTTCATGACAGCGCTTGAGCTGTGACACATCAGCTCAGGCGCTAGCCAGCAGCTGTGAGGCACTCAGCATTAGACAGGAGCTGTGAGGATAAGTAGATGCCACCTTGGCCTTCTAAGAATGAAAATGTGACGATGGCAGAGCTAGAACACAGTGACAGAGAACTAAGTGTGAACTCGGTAAGGATTACGTGGGAGGGACTCTGGGGTCATTCATAAGCAAAAGATCAGAAAAAGCAAACAGTATGAAATCACAAGGTACCGTCTTCCATCAATTAGTTTGTCAAAGATCGGTGGGGCAGGGGGCATGGATGTCATGGGCAAATGGGCAAGAACTTAAGGGAAAAAAAGTTCCAAACATCTTCACATGCAATGTTCATGGGACGAAGAAGCAATATGGGTCAAAATTGTTAATATTCACGCTTTTCAACCACGTCACAACTAACCCTAGGATTTGTCCTTGGTATTTAGCAGGACAAGTGCATAGAGACTTGAGTTCAAGATGCTTGTCATGGTGTTTTGTAAAAACAGCCAAAAGATGTAAATAAATTGAATGGGAAAAGAATAAATTATTATAAATAAATTAAATGGGGATTTCATGGTTAAGAGACTGATCTCACCCACAATGAAAGTTATGTGGTCAGTAAACAATGATGGTGTGTTCCACCTTGACCCACACAGAAATATATATGCTTAGGTGTTAAGTGAAAAACTTCAGTGAAGTTAAGTGAAAAAGTTAAGTGAAAAAGCTTCAAATGTCAAGTGTGTGGTATAGATATTTATATCAATTAAACAATCATATTTCCACATCTGTAAATAGTCACAGATAGGCAATGAGCCCGGAACGTTCCTCACTCAGCTCTAACAATGATTCCCTGTGGGGATGGCATTATGAGAGAACTGTATTTTCAGATTTATAATTTTTCAATATTTTCTAAGTTTTTAAATAACGAACATATATTCGTTTGACAATCAGAAAAAACGAGGCTACAAAAGAGTAAAAAAATGAATAAATAATGGCCAATGTTTTAGTTACCACTCGTGTTAGGAATTCAAGGAAATTAAGAAAATTCAAAGAAATTTGAAGAAATTAAAGAGAACTTTACAGTGGAGATGACCATTATTCTTAACAGGGCCAAAGTCCCTTTTTAATTAGGACACATTCAATTTCTCTATGTATCAGCCTGGCTCTCAGACTCAGTGGGTTATAACCTATATCCCAGTTGAAACAAAATCTTTTTAGCCCAAAATAGATAAGGTTATAAACCCATCAGAAGTGATGACTTTCAAAAGACTCCAAAGAAACCCAGAAACTAAGACAAAAGAAGATGCATAAAATCCATTTCGTTTTTTGAAAACCAAGTGGCTACAAAAATAAAAAAAAAAAAAAAAAAATCTTCAACGGGGAAAATAGCAAAATTTTGTCATATGGATGTCAAAACTTCAGTGTCAAAGAGGTTTTGAAAACTGGTCGTGCGTCACCAATTATATGTATCCAAGATCACTGTGACAGCCTCCATTGCCAAGAGAGATGGGAAAATTTTTAATGCCCTGAAAAAATCTCTTTTCAGTGACTGGCTGATAATCTAGTAATAATGTCAGATCTTTGGTATTCACTTGATCATCGGTGACCAACTTCTGACCTACAAAAAAGAAGAGAAATATAGCTATCACCGACCCATTATATCAATTCATATCAGACATGTTTTAATATATGATTGTCTTTTCTTCTCTCCTCCAGGAAAAGCACAAGGAAGAAATGACAACAATGGCCAAGTTGACAGAATCCATGAGTGAGTAACTTGAGCTATATTGTTTGTTTGGGGTTTTGAATGGAAAAACAGAAAATGGTGCAGAGACCGGGTCCCCTTGCCATTACCTGCTTTGCCCTCCTCTTTCATTGCTGCCTCGGCCAAGGGCTGTTTAATATAGCGCACTCCGTCGGGTTGATGTTATTTTATGCATTATTCAGAATTCATCTTGCTTGGGGTCAAATTTCTATGCTAAGGCTGTTACCCGAAGTCTGGAGCGATGGAGCGAAAACAGATTTTATTTATGGTACTGCACGGGGGATGAGGAATGACAATAATTTCAACCTGTCGTGTAGGAGGTTCAGTCATAATCAACTGGAGTTTTCTGTGTGTGTATCCCATGGGCTGGATGATCTGAAGGGGGAGGGATGATGAATCACTGTGAAGCCTTTCAGATATAGTTCAGAAACTGCAGAGCTATGAAAAGTGCAGTGTTCAAGGGGTAAGTAGTTTGTATTGATTTAGATTTCGAATTTACCAATGCTATAATACTCTAAGCTCTTAAGCTAAATAACGGGATCCACAAAGCATTTTTAAGAGGAAAGGGGAATTAACTGTAATAAACCATCCCACAAATGAGAAATGCAATTTCCTCTATGGAAGTGTTAACTATTAAAGACTATGTAGCTACAAAATAAGGAGACAAGGCAGATTGTTTCCTTTGAAAATATACCTTACTCCTGGTGACAGATTTGTGGAAATTTACAGGAGGCTTGCAAACCCTTCTGAGTTACCATTGGGGATATGAACACTGTATTTTATTTGGCCTGCAACACTAGCCATCGATCTTGCCCACATTTGATTGTACAACCTGCTTCCTCCCCCGTCGTTCCTCAAATCATCCCTCAAGTATTTCTCTGTCGTTGTCAATCATCTATCCCCAGTGTCTGCCCCTCGCCTAGACAAGGTAACGTCGACATCTTTTTACATTGCATTTCTTTATTTCATGACCCCAGACCTGTGCCTTAGTTCATGTAAATCCTGACCAAACATTCATTTCTCTGTGGAGACAATGGCTGAGAGGGAGTTGGTAAGGAATCAGCCTGACCAGCTCCCTCTTCCACCCTCCTTTAGGACCGCTGGCCTTGCAGACAGAGAAATGCTGGTAGCTTTCATCGCTTGGTTTAAAGCACCCCAAACTGGGTCTTTGTAAGTGAAAATACCTCCAAGTCACGCAGTGTGCTCTTGTTAGACTTGGCGTGAGGTAGTGAGGTTCCCAGGGCCACACAAAGCAGGCAAGACTGTATTGTCAAAATAGGAAGGAGACCCTGGGAAGCACCTTCTCATTCACATGCACAGGACAGGACAGATGCAGTTCTGTTCTCTACATCCCAAGAGACCCACGGGTCTGCCAAATGCTAAAAACGTCAGTGGCGTAGAACCAAATGTCATTGTCCATGACTTCAGGCTTGAGCATGCAGGTGGATGACCAGATAGGGTTGCACATGAGTTGTGAGACTACAAGTTTTTGCAAGGCTTCTGTTGTTGTTGTTGTTGTTAGGTGCCGTCGAGTCGAACCCAACTCACAGCGACCCTCATAGGGTTTTCAATGGCTGACTGTTTCGGGATTGCCTTGGGAGTGGGTTGCCACATCCTTCTCCCATTTTGCGGTGCTGGGAATCGAACTTGGGACCTCAAAGACTGCAGAGCAGCGCTCTACCAACTGAGCTAAATCTCAGCCCCAAGGCTTCTATTAGAAATTGATATTCTAGTGCAGTAGACATCATGCTTAACTCGGCTACAACCTGAGTACTCCTTGGAACCAAGAATGGTTAGATTGTATCTTATGTATTTTGGACACGTGGTCAGGAGAGACCAATCCCAGGAGAAGGATATCATGTTTGGGAAAGTGGCAGGTCAACAACAAAAAAGGGGGAAAACCATCCACTAGACAGATTGACACAGTGTCTGCAACAATGGGCTTAAACATAAATAAGATTGTGTGCTTGGCACAGAATTGCGGAGTGTTTCGTTCTGCTGTACATAGGGTCACTATGAGTCGGACCTGACTCGATGGCACCTAACAACAACAAACGTTACAGGCACTGTGCCAGTCAGTATTTCTGATAAAAGGGTTTTAATTTTTCTACTTCTCTTGGATTTTGGATTCCAGGTGCATTTAAATGACAGCTCCTCACCTAGCTGCTGCTGTGTTGGTTTTGGGTTCTAGGTTTGCCTCTGCAATAATTCTACTGACTTTGGTCTGTGAATTCTTTCTCTTGGGAGAACTCAGTCAAAATTAAACTTGACATTCTTTGGTAGAGGAAAGGGTGAAGCCTTTCTCCTGAGTTGTTTTGTCTGTGAGAAAAAGATCACATAGATAGACATGTAAAGTTTGAAAACAGCCCTTGGAATCGTATGCCACGTACCAGTTCACAAATTCTCACCAAGATGCAGGGCACTGTAAAATATCAGTGCAGTCGATGCTATGAACCGGTACCTGTGTGTCAACAGTAATAAACATGCTGTTAAATTCGTGAATAATGAAGCATATAGCCACATGCTTTTTCCACATAGGAAATTTATGAGGAAATAAATACATCGTTATGTAAGAGGATCCTCATCGGTGAGCGGGGCCAGAAGTGAACACAGAGTTAACCCCCCGTAAAGTTGATGGGAACATCAAATCCATGGCCATCGGTGAGAAAGGACATAAACAGACTAACGAATGCCCAGGACACGGTGCTCTGAATGGGTTGACAGAGCCAGTAAACACTGTGCTTGATAAACTGCCAAGCAAAACCCATCTGGTTACTAGAACATCTCTGTGCTTAACTAGAACTGTCAGCAATCCGTCTCCTAGCTCTATCCAGGCCCTAATGCGATCAGCGGCTCAGCGACCCGCACCTTCACCTTCCAGAGCACGGACAGGGGGCGCTCTTCCCCGCACCTGCCACTAGCCGGCCACCTCCAAAACCTCACCTGCAGCCGGTTTTTTTTTTTTTTTCCTTAAAGGCAACCAAGAGGCATAAAAATATTAACAGATTTTTAAATGCCCAAGTAGAAGCACCTTTATTTAGTAACGATAATACTTTAAAATATTTTTAGTTCCCATTATGGAAATGAGGAGGGGCATGGTAAAGAAGAAGAAGTAGAATGAGAGGAAAACAGATATGAGGGAGAGAACAGCAACACAAACTCCTAAGAAAAAAAATTTATATATATATATATATATACATATATATATATAATATAAATATAATATATAAATATATAATATATATTATATATAATAAATTATATTATATTATATATAGTTATATAGTTATATAGTGTGTGTGTGTGTTCCTTTCAGTCTTTCTCTCTGGCTCTCTAGCCCTCTCTCTCTCTATAGATTGATAGATAGATAGAGATAGAGATAGAGATAGAGATATATAGATATACAGATATAGATATAGATATGTAAATATAGATATAGATGTAGATATATAGATATGTAGATAGATATCTAGATAGATAGATAGATAGATAGATAGAGATGATTGAGAGAAAGAGAGAGAGAGAGAGAGAGAGAGAGATGGAAAGAGTCCCGGATGAAGACTTACTAAGGAAGAGAGAGACAGACTCACAAAGAGCAAAGACAAGGCAAGTAGACAAAAAGGGAGCAGGGATAAGGAGCACTGTTAGCAGAGAGGTGTGTGGAGTCTAAAAATTAGCAAACCACACATCCTATTAACAGTCTGTGGACTGGCCACCTCCCAAAGCCTATGGATTTTTTTTTTTTAACACTGCCCTTTGGAATTTTAATCTGTTTGCATCTTCAAAATGGCTGTTTTTGTACTCAGAGCACCAGAAGCCCTGTTTAAATGAGGAAGCCAGAAAACTCCCCTTGAAGGAAGTTACTGTGCAGGAACACTTTAGGAACCCAAAACTTGAGTGCCCATCCGCTGGCTGAAATCAGGCTGAAAGCCTGAGCCGGGTGGAGGCTCCTGACCCCGTGTATGCATAGACATGCCGTGACCCAAACCGTGCAGTCATGCAAAGGGACGCTAGAGAGGCAGGCTCTGTCCTGGGCTCTCGACTCAAAGACAAACTGGAGGTGTTCAGGGGCGTGCAAATAGGGCAGGGGCTCTGGCATCACAGTCAGTATCGCTACAGGCTGTTCTTACACAAATGCCTTAGGGTACCAGCTTCATCGTCATTGTCTGCCAATGCGTCTCCCGCCCCTCCCTCCGCGCACGTGGGAACGGGTCAGACAGAGCCAAGGAGGGCTTCCCTGTAGCTGGGGTCGTAATCAGGAATCTGATCTTGTGTGTGGCGCTGGAGTTGCAAGGGTGGAACAGGTAGCGAATTTGGCACCAGCACCTTCCCAAAGCCCCCAGCCAGCCTTCTGCTGGCATCCTGGACTGCACTTCTCGTTCCCCAAATCAGGCACATGCCCACGGGGCATCGCCGCATCAATGGGGGCACCTCCTGAGCTGTGCGGGGCCCCCTCTGAGCCTAGCAGGAGAGGCTGACTTCCTGTACCTTTCTGCCTCCACCTTGCCAGCCTCTCTCAGGTCAGAGCATCGACCATGGGCGTTTTCGTGGGTCATCCTGTCCCGGCCATCCCCTCCCGCACAGCCCACCTGGACATCGCAACCACGGCACATCTGCCCAGGAAAGGCAACAGTCATTCCGGCTCATTTTCAAATACTCCACAGAACGGCAACTTGGTCCTGACTGGCCTCAGGGGCTGCGTCCTTATCTAGCCAGGGGGAGGCGAGCAGGCCACGGTTCCTTTCGCTGTCCAGAGCCAAGGATCTGCTCTGGGAGGGGTCCGGAGGTCTCACCTGTCTGCTTTGAAGTAGAGGGGATTCCTCCTCTGAGGAAAGAAAATTTAGCACAGATCTGAAATTTTCTCATGTCAGATGAAATGAAAAGACAGAACCAATTACAATCACCACACATTCAATTAACTCAGTTAAAGAAAAGTGGGTTTTAATCACTTCTTGCCTGTGTTATAGAGCCGGTGTTATAATACCACCGGCACTGTATGAAGGTGTGCAAAGATAAGAAGAGGGCGCTCCTGCCCACACCATAGGCAGCCTTGTGGGGCGAGAGAGACAAGGAGCGAACAGCTGCAACACAGGGAACAGGCTCCTGCAGAGGCAGCCTGGCAACACGCTGCAGCTGGCAGGGGCATGGCTGCAAAACTTCATGGCACAGGCCACACCGCACTCCTGGACACAGAGGTCGTCCCTAGGCTGAGCAGGCTTCTGACAGCCAGCCGACACGAGAGTGAGTGGACAGAGGACAGAGTTGGGGAACAGTGTGTGGATAAAGGTGGGAGAACGTGGTCGATTGGGAAAGAGCAAAGCATTGACTGCAGGTGACTGGGCAACTAGGAAGGGTCAGGTCATAAAAGGCCTGTGTGTGGCTTGGGTCTTTCCAGTGGGGGAGGGGGAGCACTTCCGGTTGGTAAGCAGATGAGCGTTTTAGAACAGTTGCACTGATGCATCACGGGGTGGATTATGGGTTGGACAAAAGCAGAGAGAAGCAGGAGAAGCTGCCGTTGGAGACAAGCTGAGAGACTCTGGGGGCTGTGCAGGGTGGAGCTGAAGTGTGCTAAAGAGATGGGGACTGTCGGGCGTAGCAGAGGGAAAGGAAGGACTTGCAGTCAAATGCCTTCCCACTGACTATGGCCCCGGAAAGGAGGCACTTGGGGATGGAGTTGTGCATGCCTGGAGCTTAGGGCAGAGGCCTGGCCAAAGCTCCCTGCTGGAAATGCAGGCAGGCAAAGTCCGAATTTGACCGGACACGGGGGAATTTGAATGGATTGAGTTTAGGATGTGCCCAATGGTAGACGCAGCTCCGGGCTGGGATCTAGCTCAGTTGGTAGAGCGCTGCGCTGCAGTCTCTGAGGTCCCGAGTTCAATTCCCAGCACCGCAAAAATGGGAGAAGGACCTGGCAACCCACTCCCAAGGCAATCCCGAAACAGCCATTGAAAACCCTATGAGGGTCGCTATGAGCCAGATACCGACTCAGCAGTGCCTAACAACAACAACAGATGCAGCTCCAGTTCTTTGAAGTCATTATTGGCACTGTTTAGGACCCCGTCTTTCTTCTGTACAATGCGCAGCTGTGGGTTCGCCAGAAGCCCAGGGCTAAGTGAGGTCACAGTGACCAAAGCATCCTCCTGGCTGAGCGCCAGCCCACCCCTCCCCACCAACGTACTCAGCTGCTGAAGCCACCTTTCCAGCTCACACTCACTCATGTGGGGGCAGAGGCAGTGTCCCAAAGGCACCTGGACTCCAACTCATTACCCCTGACTATTCAACTCCTGCCACTCCACGCATTTAACGATTGCGCCACCCCATTCTGGCCATCAAGTCAGACTGCGTCTTACATATTTTGGACATGTAGTCAGGAGAGATCAATGCCTGGAGAAAGACATGATGTTTGGGAGAGTGGCAGGTCAACACAAAAGAGGAAAACCCTCCACCAGATGGATTGACACAATGTCTGCAACAATGGGCTGAAACATAAATAAGATCGTGTGCCTGGCACAGAATTGGGAA
Organism: Pedetes capensis; assembly: GCA_007922755.1. Lineage (NCBI taxonomy): Eukaryota > Metazoa > Chordata > Mammalia > Rodentia > Pedetidae > Pedetes > Pedetes capensis. The sequence continues at coordinate 11,134 of VMDO01033378.1, forward strand.
GTGTTTCGATCTGCTGTACATAGGGTCGCTATGAGTCGGACTCAACCTGACGGCACCTAGCGACAACAACAGCCGGCCCATTCATTGCTAATGAATAGCTACAAATATGAGCTCCACAGTGACAAAGCTGCAGGCTGCATCTCCCCCAGGGACTGCATGGCCTTTTCTTTTTTGTACTCAGGGGCTGTGCTCATACTTTGCAAGTGCTCCCCACTGGGCTGCACCTCTAGCCCCTTTTATATATTTTATCTTGAGTCAGGGTCTGGCTAAGTTACACAGGCTGCCCCTGGCCTCAAATTTGCAATCCTCCTGCCTCCACTTCCCACCTTACTGGTTTCACAGGCCTGTACCACAATGTCTGGCCCAAGATGTCCCTTGTTGTTGTTAGGTGCCATCAAGTCAGTATCCAACTCATAGCGACACTGCATGCAACAGGCAAAACACTACTGTCAGTGCTTCTCTACTGTTCATAGGGTTTTCAATGGTGGATTGATTTTTGGGAGTGGGTTGCCAGGTCCGTCTCCCAAGCCTGCAGCACCTGGTGTTCCCAGGTGGTCTCCCATCCAAGTACTAACCAGGCCTGACCCTGCTTAGCTTCTGAGATCTGATGGGATCGGATGCCACAGGGGCTGCAGTCTAGATGTCCCTTAGGAGGTTTCAAGTCATCTTGGAGCCCCACCACCACCACCCGGGACGCATCCCCCCAGCTTTCTGGCAGTGCACCTTCTTCCTTGCCCTGCCGAATGGGACCCCTCTCGCGTGCCAGGGCTCCCTCCTTGGCCTCCCTCTTCAATGGTTGGCAGGTGTCACTGTGGCCCCCTGCATCTCTCTCTCCTAGGCTCCCTTTTCATAGTTCCCCAGTCTGCAGCCCACAGATATAAGCAGAGCCTGACCTGCAGGTGAGCTGAGAAAGGGGAGCTACCAGGCTGGGCGTGAGAAACTCATGTCATGGCTGAGCAGGACATAAAGAGCAGAGAGAGCCACCAGACCCGCAGGTCCGGGGTAAGACCTACAAAGGCCCACCCCAGTGACCCACCTCCCGAAGTTCCATGGGCTCCACAAACAGTGCCACCGGCTAGGGACCAAACTTCCAAACCCATGAGCTTTGGGGGACATTTTAGATTCAAACCACGGCAGCAGTCTTCACATGATACACCATTTCAATACCGCCTGTAAGCAAAAAAAAAAAAAAAAAAAAAAAAAAAAAAAAAAAAAAAAAAAAAAAAAAAAAAAAAAAGAGAAAGAAAGAAAGAAAGAAAGAAAAGAAAAGAAAAAGAAACTCCTTTGATCGAAAGCAAAAGTGAGCCAGCAGCCTCTTCCCTGCCTCTGTTCCTCTGAGAAGCTATCATATTTTTCCCAGTGAGATCTGCAATTGTCCTTAATGGAAAGCATATGTCTAGTTCAAGAATACCGGCTTCCTGGTTGAGATCTCAGGAGTGTTTGCTGGAGAGCAGGGGCCCCAGCTCCGAGGCTGAAGGGTGTGAAATGGACCATCATCCCCCAGAGGCTGGCGCCTGAGCCGCATCTCCACGTGGGTGGGCTTCACACCGTGTCTGGTCACCCCCTTCCCTCCCTGCCACATCCTTCAATGGGTGGGGGGCTCGATTGCTCCCCTGGTTTCTCTCTGCAGCTCCCTCTCCTGGCTGCTCCAGTCCTCCATCCTAATGCTGGCTCCAAATAAGAAATCAGTTCCCACCCTGGCCTCTCCATCACTAGTGGGAGGTTGAAGAATTTTACTGGTAGAAACACACAGGATATACAAAATGGCAAAATAAGTCAGCACGTGTGGGACTCCTCATGCCTGACATGCTTGGGTTATTACTGGTCTTCATCCAAAGGGAAACGGGGGTGGGCTTGCTTTCTAACTCACTCCTTTCTTCTGTGATCTTGGAGGTCTTTGGTGCCCCCCACCCTGTGATGAATGTCCGGATGGGAGAGAAACTCACCTCCCTGAATCCTACACCCTGTCTCTGGCACCAGGAACCTCAGGCCTGGGGTTTCGCAGTGTGGGCGCCATTGGCACTGAGGGTCTGAGTCATCTGCCTGTGCAATCTCTTCCATGACTTCAACCCATTAGATTCCAGTAGCCCCCTCCCCAGAGGGGTGGCAGCCAGAAGTCTTCAGACATTGTGGGATTTTCCCTGGGGGGCAGCGCTGCTGCTATGAAGAGGTCGGGAATCACGGACCTCAAGGAAGCCGGGAGATCTGAGAGAAAGGCTGGCGGATCTGGGGGTTTCTCCTTCCACGCCATGGCAGAGTTGTTGGCGGGTGACTCCCAGGCCCTCCCCGGGGCTGCCCACACTCGCCATGCTCCTTGATCGGTTCAGGAACCGGCAGCCTGAGCCGCTCCCAACAGCCACAGAGCCGCCTGACTCTGGACATAGCCAAACTCTGAGCATTTCTAGGTTGTCGATATTGCAACTCAGAAAGACAGAGGGATTTTTCCAGCGTGACGATGTTCGAGGGGAGAGTTGGAAGCGCCACAGCCCCTGGGACTGGCAGACAGGGAGAGCAGGAGCGTGGGTGGTGAGGAGGCTGGCTCCCAACCCAGCTGTCATCTTCTCCCGGAAGCGGCAAGGAGCATCGTTCTTTCCAAAACAGCAGTGTTCAGGCCCTGCCCGGTGACTTCCTCAACAATAATTCCTCTGCCTCCTCGTCTCTCGTGTCAAGCCCAGCTGGGAGACGGCACCCACATTCTTTCCAGCCCTCTTCACCCGCTCCCGTCAGCCCCATCCAGGGGTCACCATGGTTTTGGCAGAGCCTCTGTGGAGGTTTAATGCAGCCTCTTCCTCTCTCTCTCTCTCTCTCTCTCTCTCTCTCTCTCTCTCTCTCTCCCTCTCTCTCTCTCTCTCTCCCTCCCTCCCTCCCTCGGGATCACAGGAACTCTGGGCCTGGCTCCTTCTGTACACTCTATACAGAAGGTGATCGCGGGCAAGGCAGCTGTGTACGCCACGAGTCACAATGCTGCCAGCCAGCTGGGCAACGGGGAGGTGGCAGCCAGAGCCAGGGAGCCACTGCCAGCCGCTAGGGCCATGGGCTCCGGAAACCTCTGCCTCTGGCTCTCTACCCACTGGGACCCCACATCCCCTGTGGCAGTGGCTGTGCTTCCAGCTTGCAGGGCTCTCTCCAAGCCAGTGGGGGCGCCCAGGACATCCCCAGCACCTGCTCAGACCCACATGCCGAAGCACTTATGCAAAGCTGGGGCGCCCGCTCCCCGCGGGATCCTGAGCCAGGCTCAGCGCTACTCGCCTTTGATGCAGTGGAAAGGAACCCATCACTCAGCTCTCCTGCCTCACCCTCCCCGCCTCCCACCCACTGCCGCCCTGGGCTGTCCTGCCCTCCCTCCTCCCACCAGCTGCCACCTGGCCCCAGAGGCTGCTCCGCCCTCCCACCACCTGCCAGGGCTCAGGATCCTTCCCCTCCCGCCTCCCACACTGCCTCCGCCCCTCGTTCTCCTGACATCAACCCCTGGCAACAACAGGTGCCAAGCCACCCAGAGGCAGAAAGAGAAGGGATGTGTTTCCCAGGGTGGCACGGGTCCCACCAGGCTGCGAGGCTGGCGTTTGGGATGCCAAGCTCTCCCCTGCACCCTTGGAGGGCACAGTGAGGTCCTGCAAGCAAATGTCCCGTGATAGAGATGCCCAAAGGAGTGGCCAGACGTGAGCAAGACCACCAGGAGCCTATCGGGCCAACTCTGTCCAGAGCAGAGCAAGTTAGCCAGGTGACACGTGCAGAGGACAGTCAGGAGATGGTGGGAGAGAGCAGCAGAGAACACGGGCTTTTGAAAGGCTCAGACCCCTCAATGCACAGCAGCTGGGGAGAGGGGGGCCTGCCAGGCCAGTGCCCATGGGATGTCCAGGGACCTGGACACCCGGCTGGAGGAGCGCACCTCTCTCGCCTCACCTGGGGCAAAAAGCCAAGAGGGGTGGTCCGCAGAGCCTAGGAAGCATCCCTGCCTGCATTTCTGATGGGCTTTTCTGCTTTGCTTAGATTCAGTCCTTCCCACCAGGTTTTAAATGTCAGGCTCAAAGGCGTTGGGAGGGATACTTGCCGTTTAAATATTGACTCAGAGAGTTGCTCTGCAGCCCAGAACTGCACTCATAAAGGCTTCTACACAATTGGCGAAGTGTCCCTGACATCGTGGAGGGTGAGGTCCTTGTCGGGGAGGCACCAGTGTGGTCTCAGCTGATCTAACTAAAGCTCAGCCACCTCCAGGAGGAAGGCTGCAGCTGACTCCCTCACCCGCTCTTCTCTGAGTTTCTGCAAGTGAGTGTTAGAACTGCCCTGCAGGGCTTGATAATATACATAAAGCTAGTGGGTACATGGATATAAGCTAATATCGAGGTTTATGTCTATAACTTTGTTGTTGTTGTTAGCTGCCATCGAGTCAGTATCCGACTCACAGCGACCCTACGTACAACAGGCGAAACACTATTGTTAGTGCTTTTTTGCTGTTCATAGGATTTTCAATGGCAGATTAATTTTTGGGAGGGGGTTGCCAGGTCCTTCTCCCAAGCCTACAGCTTCTGGTGTTCCCAGGCGGTCTCCCATCCAGGTACTAACCAGGCCCAACCCTGCTTAGCTTCCGAGATCTGATGGGATCGGATGCCACAGGGCTACAACTGCAGGCTTTGTCTATAACTAGGTTTAAATAATTGCACTGAATATGTATACATGTGTATAAAATAGGTACATTCAGAGTTCATACAATGGATATATAAAGAGTAAATATATAGAGAAAGCTAATATATACTAATATATAATGCATGCAAATTTAATATAAGCCCCATATTAGGGACTCAAAAATAAGCATTATCATTTTCCCTATACCACAACTTACTTACTATTCTCAAGGCTATTTTGTTGTTGTTAGGTGCCGTCGAGCTGTGTCCAACTCATAGCAACTCTCATAGGGTTTTCAATGGCTGACTATTTTGGGAGTGGATTGCCAGGTCCGTCTCCCATTTTTGCAGTGCTGGTAATTGAACCTGGGACCTCAGAGACTGCAGAGAGTTGCTCTGCCAACTGAGCTAAATCCCAGCCCCTGAAAAGATAGTACCTCCACTTCCCCAGTCCCTATGGAAGGCTAGGATCCTAAATTTCATGGTTGTTGTTGTTAGGTACCATCATGTCTGACTCATAGTCGGACCCTTATAGGGTTTTCAATGGCTGATTGTTTCAGAATTGTCTCAGGAGTGGATTGCCACATCCTTCTCCCATTTTTGCAGTGCTGGGAATTGAACTTGGGACCTCAGAGAATGCAGAGCAGTGCTCTACCAACTGAGCTAAATCCCAGCCCAAGACTATTTTAAGAATATTCATATTGTCAAATTTCATTGCCTTATATTTGACAAAAAGATTCAAAGATTATGGCATGGCTGTACAATTTGATAAGTTGATATTTATTGTTCTTAGGTGCTGTCGAGTCGGGTCCGATCGTCGCAACACTATGTACACCAGAAAAAATACACCACTTCACACTTCCATGCTCGGCATTATTGTCAGTGCTTCTCTGCTATTCATAGGGCCTTCAATGGCAGATTGTTTTGGAAGTGGGCTGCTAAATCCTTCTCCCTAGCCTGGGGCACCCGGTATTCCCAGGTGGTCTCCCATCCAAGGACCAACCAGGCCAATCCTGCTTAGCTTCCAAGATCAGGCAGATTCAGATGTCAGGGTGCTAGCGCTGCAGAGAAGTTGATATTGTTGTTAGGTGCCGTAGAGTCGGTATCCAACTCACAGCAACCCTGCGTACAACAGGTGAAACACTATTGTCAGTGCTTCTCTGCTGTTCATAGGGTTTTTAATGGTGGACTGATTTTTGGGAGTGGGTCATCAGGTCTGTCTCCCAAACCTACAGCCCCTGGTGTTCCCAGGAAGTCTCCCATCAAAGTACTAACCAGGCCTGACCCTGCTTGCTTCTGAGATCTGACAGGATCAGATGCCACAGGGCTATGGCTGCAGGCAAGTTGATATTAGATACTAAAAAAATTATCATTGACTGATTTCCACTACTGTTGGGATTTTAATAAGTGGTGTTTCTTACCTGTAGTGCCTTCATTCTGATGGGTAACACTGCCCCTTACACTTGAGTTTTCAGCATTGCCAAGGACTCTAGCAATGGGCTGTGTTGCTAAGCAGCAGAAATCTCCCCAGCTCCGTAGGCAGCCCCTTCCTGCCCAGTGCCAGGAGATTCCCTGGAAGAGATGAAGTTCTGGAGCCTCAGCTCACACCATTAAGAAAGACAAAACACACTTTTAATTTCCTAAATGGAACCCAAACCAAACATGACTCCTTGCTTGGTTGCTAGGGACTTTTTTATTGGCCGATCTTTATTTAATTCAGATTATTGCTCTTATCCTCAGCTAGCAGTGCCCAATTAAATCAAAGAAAAGAATCCAGCAGACAGTGTGTTCTGACTCTTAAATAATCCCCTTCTCCAAGGTATTTTCTGAGTCCCTGTGGAGCAGGGACAAGCTTCCATTGTCCCTTTTCCTACCGCGCAATACCAATAAGACTCTCAGCAGGGCCGCAAAAAGGAAAAGGAAGTCTGTGTTTTTGAAAATCCAGGAGACTCTCCACCTGGGCGTGCTCTCAGGCTCTCTTCATGGCTTTAATAAAAAGAAAGGCTTCCGAAGAATCCCCGAGACTGCACTGGAGGAGCGCCTCTCTCCATTTCCTGCTCTTGGATTGTTAAGTGTTTCTCTGTGGCCCTCAAGGAAGGAAGAAATTATCTCTCTGACTCAATCGAGAGTTCTATTCTTCACACTTATTTTACACAATTCTCCTTTGCATTGTCTCAAAACATGATCCGATTTGGGTTTGCGAATAATGAACAGTGAACCAAGTAACCCGCTGGGCAGTTGTCC
>VMDO01033379.1:0-18004 GCA_007922755.1 Pedetes capensis
GACAACTGCTCCACCATTTCCACCATTGAGCCACACCCCCACATCCTATTTTATTTTTTATTTTTGAGGCAGGATTTTGCTAAGTCTGCAGGCTACATCTAGCCTTGAACCCATGATCCTCTTGCCTCACACTCCTGTGAAGTTACTGGGAGACAGGCATGTACCAAGGTACTTCATGTAAGAAATGTATTTTTAATGTAAAATTTTACTTAATAAATTGATTACATCTTTCTGTTGTATTTTAATTGCACTTCTCTGCTATACCAAATATCCACAGTAAGTCCTGCACTCCAATCAAGGCACTATATTAGGTACATTTATAGAAAATAGTCCTATTGAATTTATGATTTCAATCAGTAAAAAAAGACTTTTCTAGAATCTTCTCTTGAGCTCAGTATGGTGTTGGGCAGGGTCAGATCTTGCTCCCCTCCACTCATCCTTCCATTGTGGTCTCAAAAGGGGATGAGGAGCTGCTGTATAATCTTGGCTCTGCTTACAGGCCCATGCTGTAGTGCATTTGCTTTTTGGCTTAAACTTCTCATGCATATGCTTTGCCTTTCCGCTTTCAAACAGAGGCTCCTTGCCTGCACCAGTCTGGATGTCAGCAGGTGGCCTGCTGGCCCCAGAAGCTTTCTGCATGAATTACTGTGTGCGTTTTCTGCACATTGAAACTTGGCACCCCCTACACACACTTCCATTGCCACCCACCCCCCACCTCCTCCCTTGTGTTCCATTAGAAGCCCTCCAGATTCTTGGCATGGATGTTGGACCAAAGCCAGATTTTCTCAAAGAATCACCTCATTTCCTTGATAAGATACCATATTCCATCCCCTTTTCCAGATAAAACATCTGCTGTAGTTGCTTTCCAGCTTCTAGGCTCCCTTATCTAGCCCTGACTCCACATAGCCACGTGGATGAACTGATCTTATCATTCCATGGTCCTAGAATCATCTGTAGCTCTCGATACATTCAGGATAGTATATAAGTGAATAGCAAGTTCCCTCATAATGGAACACCAACTTACTTAGTCCTCATCTTCTCCCCTCATTTCCTACCTCCTCTGTTGCTCTAACACAAGGGTTCTGGATGCGAGCTGCTTTCTTATTCATGTCTGCCTTTCTATGTGATGTTTCCTCTTCCTTCTCCACTTTGTTCCTTGGCCAATGTCTCTTACTACTCCAAAAGCAATGTAAGTGTCATCTCCACTGGAAAGTCTACCATGAAAATACCACTACCCCTCTTCCTCCACCCAGCTCGAGGTGCTCTTGCACATAATCCCTACAAATGTTGAATAATATCTACCAGGTCTTCTCAGCCCTGCACTGCATCCTGAGTCCTTGGAGGGAGACCCTAAGTCTTTCCATGATTTTATTCCACTCCCTTTCCTATTTCCCCATGAATAGTAAACATCAAAACTTTGTGCAGCAATCCTACTCATGAGTATAATCCAAACTTTTCAAGATATATACAAGAATGTTCATAGCAACATTATTTATATTAGTCCCAAACTGGAAGTAATGCAAAGAATACATAGTAAATAGTACCATTTTAAGTAAGGAAGTACGTTGTTGTTGTTATTGTTGTTGTTGTTGTTGTTGTTGCGTGCCTTTGAGTCATGTCCAACTCATAGCAACTATCATAGGGTTTTCAATGGCTGATTGTTTTGGGATTGCCTCAGGAGTGGATTGCCACATCCTTCTCCCATAGTATGTCCTATACAACAGTGAAAATAAGTGAATTACAACTACATTCAACAACATGATGATAACTGAAAGAAACCAAACACAAAAGAGCCAGTAATGTATGTTTCCATTCATATAAACTCAAAGGCAGGTAAAGGTCACCTATGGTGCTATAAATCAGAAGAGTTATTACTTGAGGGTACAGAGTAGCTGATAGGGGACAACTGAGACCCAAGTAATGCTCTATTTCTTGATCTGGGTATAGAATATGTAGACATTTTCTTGCTGTGAAAATTTAAATAGTTGCATGTTTATGATTTGTGCACATATCTGTATCTTATACTTCAAAAAATATTTCCATTCAGAAAAGTTCCCACCTGTTTCTCTGTGGTATTTAGGATAGTGACAGATAGGGAGATTATTAAGTTTGAGTCTAGTGAACCCCAGCTTGACTCTTTTCTCACTCAGAAAGGTATCACATCACAGAAAGGAAAATTAAAAGAAAAAATTCTCTTTGGACAGAACTTATGATTTGGTTTAAGAAATTTGATGCTCAATTGTGTTGGCAGGTGTTCTTTGGGTAGTTTCATTTCTCAACCTGAATTCCAGCAAACTGAAATCATTTTAGAATAAGTTACAGTACAAATAAACAAATTAAGCATTGGAGTTTCACTCTTTGCTCGTTATCTTCACCCTTCAGTGTTTAAGTCTTCTCACCAATGGGCATAAGCTTATTGGTCTGTACACATCAATCAAATCTTCCACAGACCTTACTGATTCACACGTGGCTACTATAGTTTAAAATTGTTTTTTTTCTTTGATAGCAGTATTATGACCAGTTTAGCAAATGAACACCTTTGAGTTGGTAGGCTTTTTTCCTCCAGATTTTTTGAAGTCTAGAAATACTAAAATCTGGGATATTTTAATAGCAAAACATTTTAATCCCAGCACCTTGGGAGGTGGAGACAGGAGGAAGATCATAGTTCTAGGCCACAGCCAGCTTGAGTAATTTAGCTGAATAACTTAATGCAACCTTGTTTCAAGATAAAAAATTGAAAATGAGCTGGAGGTGCAGCAGAGTAGGAAAGCACTTGCAAAGTATGTGTAAGGCCCTGGGTTCAACCCCCAGGTACTATAAAACAAACAAACAAAAAATTCTCTCTTTAAACAAACAGATAGATTATGGAGAAGGAGCCTGGGAAGATATATCATTGCAATAGCATCAGCCATTGTGGTGCTGCTTTCTGCAGCCTGTACCCTAGAGGCGGTCCAGCCAGTGGGGCAAGAACTCACTAGATTTCTCTCTCACGTTCTTTAATAAAGGCCTTTTAGTGTTTGCACAGATGGCAATTTTGCTGCCACCTTCTCATTTCACATTTCCTGCACTTTCTTTGCTAAGCACTCCACTGTACAAAACAGAGTCATAGTCTTTTGAGTCAGTGTATAAGAATTTTATGGGATAGTGGACAGTGTATTTGTTGCTCCCTATAATTGCCACACCCTAGGGTAATTTTCCTATTGATTATACGTTAGAAAAAGGATGCAGAAGAATGCTTGGCAGTCTCTCAGAGAAAAGCACTGGATTTTCTTTCAGGGGATGGTAGGGAGGGGCCATCATGAAGCAGGACATTGATACTGACAGTAGGAACAACGAGGAAAGAGAGGTCAGTAGCCTTTTCGTAGCCTGCTACCACTAACCTCTTCCATGAATCTTCTGCTCTCCTGAGCTCTCTTCCTGATAGAATATGCTCTTCCTCCTGCCATTTTTTAGTGGGCTTCCACAAGGACACATTTCCGTGTTCCTCTCTCTAGTTGAATTCTCCTTATCCTTAAGGCCTAGCTTAAACCTCCCCTCCTCAGGTAAGCCTTCCTGGATAGTTTGACCAGGAAGTGATTTCCATGTTGCCTAAATACTTAGAGCCCCTGATTGCTGTGCATTCTGATAGTGCCTACATGCAAAGATAACTTACAGTAATAATAGCTAAGGAAATAACTGATACTGAGTACTTGCTATTTTTTAGACATTATTCTTAACATTTCACGTGTATATAGTCAGAATCATTACAATGACTCCCATGAGGTAAATTGTATTGTTTTTCCCCTTTTAGAGGTGAGGATCTTGAATCCTGTTGTGATATAAGATCTCCCTAATCACATTAGAAGCTCTATTACCATCTTTTTGATTTACTGGTTTGTTGTTTTTTTTTTTTTACATTACAAGGTCCAGGTCTTTGCACTGATAATTACTCAACTAATAGTTGTTAAGTTACTTATGTGCTTAAAGGAACTTGAGACAATCATAAGAGAACTTGAGAAACATTTCTGACAATCAGATATGCTACCTTTCCATTTCTGTTACCGTGAGGGGCTACAGTGGAGTGGGCAGGGTTGATAAAAACCAGAATAATAGAAATAAGTCATTAGTTGGTAGGTACCATATTCTAGGCACTGTGGTAGGTGATGCACATTCATTCTGTCTTTTAATGTCAACCTCTTTTACCCCAAAAGGATCAAAATTGATCCTTGTAAGATGCTTATGATAGAAAAAAGTTAATAGATGAAGGCACTGTTGTTGTAGTTGTTAGGTGCCTTCAAGTCGGTATCCGACTCATAGCGACCCTATGTACAACAGGCAAAACACTATTGTCTGTGCTTCTCTGCTGTTCATAGGGTTTTCAATGGCAGATTTATTTTTGGGAGTGGGTTACCAGGTCCATCTCCCAAGCCTACAGCAGCTGGTGTTCCCATGTGCTCTCCCATCCAACTACTAACCAGGCCTGACCCTGCTTACCTTCCGAGATCTGATGGGGTCGGATGCCACAGGACTACAGCAGCAGGCGAAGGCACTATAGCAAACTGTAATAAGGCAGACAAAATCCTGTGTTCAGTCATTACCCCAAAATACATGCCGTGCAGGTCCTTCTTTGGAGTTGAGCCACAAATGTGGTTCAGAGCCGTCTTCTGTTTACAGAACACAATCAGTTATGGAACCCACATGCTTTAAGATGAAGACAAACTGACCATTCAGATGAAGCAGCATAAATGTTGCATTAAAATATTTCTTGTTAAACTTCTCAGAATAGGCCACTTTCATCTTGCTAAAGAGTTGTTGTTGTTGTTGTTGTTGTTGTTGTTGTTAGGTGCTGTGAGTCAGTATCCGACTCATAGCTACCCTCCCAGGGTTTTCAATGGCTGACTGTTTCGGGATTGCCTTGGGAGAGGAGTGTCAGGTCCTTCTCCCACTTTCATCTTGCTAAAGAGTAAGATGGCAAAAAATCCTTTGTAGAAGGAGGCAAACTATTGGGTTTAGGTATGTGAGGTTGGTTAACTTATTATAAGAGATGGATGAACTGTGTGCATTCCAGGAAATTCTCTGTGCGTGTTGTTTCTCCCAGCAACTTCTCGGTGCTGTCAGCTCCAGATAATTATTTTTATACTGTCAATTAAAAGTTGTGTAGGTGTTATGGTGTATCAACTATTAACATTCTATAGAATTAGCATGTCCAGGAATAGCCTTTGGAAAATCCAGTCCTATAGGCAATCTGGAGCTTTAAAAATTGGATTTCCAGTGGAGAGAATGAAATACAAACTCCTTTGCCTGACTTACGGCACTTTTTACAACTGGACCTCAACCTGCTTTTCCAGACATAATTATTGCTCCCTCTTTTCAGCATCTTCATTCGTCATTCAAACCAAACTTTATAGACTTCCATGAATATACTCAGTGCTTTTACCCACTGACATCTCACAGATGCTTCCTAGAATTCCCTTACCACCCCCCCTTCCTCCTTAGCTTTTCTGCCTACAGGGTCTTAAAGGATGTCACCTTTCCTATGAACCCTGCCCAATTCCATTTAACAGTTACTATTATTCATTACTGGGTTCCCAAAGAACCTTGATTTTATCACATTTTATTATACCCTTTTGTTAACTTCTCTGATACTTCTGCCAAAATGTGACCTCTTCCAGGGTAGAATGTGTCTTATTTATCTTTGTTTCCTAGTATTTGGATCATAGTCTGACCTGGATATATTTCACCAAAATATTATTGAGTGCTTCCTGCAGTGACAAAGCAAACTGGAACAATTCACTTCCTGTGATTCTATGTAAAACAACATAAGCTACTCCACAGATGACCTACATATGTTTCCACTATTCCTTGACACCACCCACCACTATTACTCAAGAAGGCTCAGGATAGAAAAAAATAGCCCAGTAAATAGGTTGAATCACAAGCTGATTCCACTGAACTGTTTTTTTCCCCTAACATAGTATTTTCTAGACGTGAAAAACTCCATAGTATCCAGCTATCCCACTTGTAGGCATATGTCCAAAGGAAGACAAATTATCATACGATGGTGACACCTGCACTTCCATGTTTATTGCAGCTTTCTTCACAATGCAAGGGTATGGAATCAGCCTAGGTTCCCATCAACAGATGATTGGATTTAAAAATGTGACATATATATAAAGTAGATTATTATTCAACAGAAAAGAAGAATGAAAATTATGTCATTTGCAGCAAAATGGATGGAATTGGATATCATCATTTTAAGTGAAATAACCCAGACTCAAAAGAGAAATACCACATGTTCTCACTTATATACAGGAGCTAGATCTACATATATATATATATATATATATATATATATATATATATATATATATGCATACACACATATATAATTGAATATATGTAATATTAGAAAATATAAGGGGACTTGTCATGAGGGGAGAGGGGAATAGTGAGAGGGGAAGGGGGAGGAGAAAATTTGGAGGGGAGGATGAGCAACATATGAAGGTAAAGAAGGTGGCAATTCTGTGAAAATCTGGTAATGAATCTCACTATACTGTACACAGTTAAAAAATCATTATACCTCATAAACATGTATATTATCTCTATATATTAATCAAAAATATTTTTTGTAAAATGTTTAAGATGGAAGCATCAACAATCCTGATTTGATAATTACATGGTGTATATATGAAATGCGGGCTGGGAGTTAGCTCAATTGGTAGAGCGCTGCGCTGCAGGCTCTGAGGTCCCGAGTTCAATTCCCAGCACCACAAAAATGGGAGAAGGACCTGGCAATCCACTCTCAAGGCAATACCGAAACAGTCAGCCATTGAAAACCCTATGAGGGGCGCTATGAGTTGGATACCAACTTGACGGCGCCTAACAACAACATATATGAAATAGATTATCACTCTGTATCCCATTAATGAGCTGGGATTTAGCTCAGTTGGTAGAGCGCCACTCTGCAGTCTCAGAGGCCCCAAGTTAGATTCCCAACAAAAATGGGAGAAGGATGTGGCAATCCACTCCTGAGGCAATCCCAAAAAAATCAGCAATTAAAAACCCTGTGAGGGTCACTCTGAGTCAGACAGGACTCAATGGCACCTAACAAAAACAACAACATCCCATTAATATGTACAATCAAAATACTTAATAAAAAAGAACTAAATTACTAAATTTTATCATCATTGAAAGGACTTATTTGGATGTGAGGAATCACAGTAAATATTGTACAGATCTGGTCTTTTTTTCTGTATTCCATATTTTTCACTCAGCCATCCATCACAAAAAGTCATATTATAGATGCTCAGAACCACATAAGCACCACAAAAATGTGGAAACATTCCATAAATGGAATTCTGAAAATGTGTCAAGCAATCGAAACATTTTCTGTATAGAAAGTGGAAGCAGTATTTGAAAAGTTCCTTTGTATCAAAGTGTTTATGGTTCTATGTTAACCAGCCTAAGTTAATGTCATGAGGGGAAATGGGGACAAATCTTAAAGAAATAATGTTATCATTTCATAAGGCACCTTCCTCAAGGGATGCCACTGTAACATTTTTAGGCAAAGAATAATGAACTACTTCTACAGGCTCAGAAAGTTCAAGGATTCTCAAGATTCTCACATTCTACCATTTAGATATCCTCATCTTATCCTTTCCCTATCAAGACCCTGACTTTAGAATATGTTTTAATGGAGCTTCAAATTATTCCTCTTTGCAACTTGTCTCTCACAATCAGGTCCTAGGCCTGATTTCCAGGCCAATCTGCCTTCTGCCTTCAGTAGTAAAAGGTCCCTTTGAATGCTGACAGAGAGGCCTTTAGATTGTACATTTTGCTCTGAATTTATGGTTGGTTAGGTTGGTTAGGTTATACTACCAACTCCACAACTATTATAATGTCCATTGTTATCCCATCTCAAGTGTTTGACAGTATTCCATTGCCCGTGGCCACTGGTAATTTTCCTAGTAATTTGTGATGTTGCAGCACAGCATATCAGGGGATGTCACTACTCCATTTCTTTCCTGTAATGGTATTCTTTTCTGGGTAGTTCAATACCAAATTCCAGAAGCATCTGCTATATCTTATAATTAAAATAACTTTATTTCAAAGTCAAGACAAAATACCAAGGAATATGGAAGCCAGAACACTCTCTCTCTCTCTCTCTCTATCTCTCTCTCTCTCTCTCATGTTGCTGTTAGGTGCTATTGAGTTGTGTCCAACTCATGGAGACCCTCTTAGGGTTCTCAATGGCTGATTGTTTTGTGATTGCCTAGGGAGTGGATTGCCATGTCCTTCTCCCATTTTTGTAGTGCTGGGAATCGAACTTGGGACCATAGAGACTGCAGAGCAGTGCTCTCCCAACTGAGCTAAATCCCAGCCCTCTCTATCTCTATCTATCTATCTATCTATCTATCTATCTATCTATCTATCTATCTATTTGCTTATGTTTTAGAAACTTAATATTAAATTTAGCAATCAAAGAAATTTCTAATAATTTCTAGCATGCAATGAAATTGAAGAAGATTTTAAACCAGTGTCATTATTAAAACATTATGTTCTATTTTTGCCTTTCTTGTAGTAACTTTTTTCTTGAAAATATTCACCTCTCTCTTGGTTTGCCGTTTTTCCCCTTGTTTTTATTACACCTGAAATTTCTTTGATGATACTCTTTTGGATAATGAGCTGATAGGAAGGAGTATAATAAACTCATGTGTAGCATTACCTCAAGTATCAAGGGGCCAGGAAAAATAATTTTGTACCCCTTGTCCATCTCGTCCCTTATTTCATTGTCCTTAAAATAACAGAATAGGCTTGATGTTTCAATTAGAAGACCAGAAATCCATGCCTGATCTTGTCATTTATTACTTCTATATGCCTCAGGAATTACTCTCTGAGCCTTATTTTCCTCACTTCTTAAATAAAGATAATCAGAAAAATATACTTGATATCATTGCAAAACTCCTTGTTCATGCTTCTCGAGTCACACCATGCCTAAATCTCTTCATTTGCCACAATTCTACAATGCTTTTCCTCTACTTGAAATACTCTTCCTGCTGATCTTCAAACGGCTAGCTTCTCATTCATCAGACCTCATCTCAAATGTTACTTTACTTAGTTATAGGAGGTCTTTCATTGGTCTACCTAAAGTAGCTCACCTCATAAACTTCATACATAAACTGACCCTGCACACTTTTATTTATGATACATATAAAATCTATAATTATTTTTGTCTGTATATCTGGCTAGAATTAGACCTCTTAAAATCCACTGTTAGTTCAGGACTTGGCACAAAATAGACTCAATAAATGTTGTTAAACAAACATCTGAATTTACTTCATTGAGCTTGAGTATATTAATGATGTATTATATGTGAAAAACATTTAAATTATATTTCTATTGGGGTAATACTCTAGATGTAAAATATATTTCATAGTGCTCAAAAGTATTTCTTAAATTAATGATGTGATGCTATGCAAAAATAGTAAGCTCTCAAGCCAGGCACGGTGGCGCACGCCTGTAATCCCAGCGATTTGGGACATGGAGGTGGGAGGATCGCAAATTCAAGACCAGAGGCAGTCTGCCTAACTTAGTGAGACCCTGTTTCAAAAAAGTAAAAAACTGGGCTGGGGGTGCAGCTCAGTGGTCCAGCACTTGCAGACCATGTAAGCATGAGGCCCTGGGTTCAACCCCCAGTACTGAAAAAAAAAAAAAAAACCACAAAAACAAAAATAGTAAGCTCTCCATGAACTTTATGGATTTTAATGTATAATAATGCTTCAAATGCTCACATTCATAATTCTTGCAATATTTTATGAAATATGCCAGATATGTTAGCTTTAGTAAATGAATTATGTACAAAATATGAATTGTGAAAGAATGACTCAATTTGGGAGCTCTACATGGGTAAATGATTATAAATAAAGTGAAGAATAATTTTTCTCTTTGTCCATCAGTCAGATTCTTCAAGTTCCTTTTATACCAGACTTAAGTGAAAAAGGCAGTGTAGACCTGAAATAAATGTACCTCTGAATTGCCAATCACAGAAGTGCCCATCAGCTTTGAGTCCTGCTTTAATTGATCATTGGTTATGCATGAGAATAAGCTACATGCCACTGTCAGATGATTTGTATCCATCATCAGAAAAATGTGAGGCATAAAGTTCAGGTGGAAATTGACATTCTCCAGCCTGCTGAAGGAAGTGGATCATGACCTTTCAAAGCCACAAGCAATCACTTAAAGTCCATTTTCTTCTCAGCCGCCTGGAACATCAAATCAAGAAGCATCTATAGAAGGCTCAGATTTTGAATTGCAAAGTGATACCCAAAACATCTAGCTATTACACATAGAGCTAGGGCAAGGAGAAATTAATCAAGCAGTAGATTTTAAAAAGTAAATTGGCTTGCATCCTTTATGCATGAGGTGAAGGAAATGTATGTTGAAATCCTTTTCCAGAAACAAAATCTTTTGTGACTACAATTTTTTAGCTGTTTTTAATGATAATGCTTCCTGGAGTCATCATTGGAAATACATAGAATGGGACTGCTGGTCTCTAAATCCCATGAAATTGCTAAGGTCCATTGCAAGTCCATCTCCACATAATAGTGTACTGGCTCTCACAGGCACAGGGCCTGCCTATTTAACAATTTTCCTAAAAAAGGCCTTCCTAGACTGTGTCTATGGGAATATAGGATATAAGATAAAATTTAAGGATCAATAATTGGCTAGAGAACTTGGAGTTTCATCATTTTCCCCTTTACTTGGGACCCAGTTAGTAAAGAACACAATTAGCTATTAGATTTTGAGTATTTGCAATGTGCTAGGTTCTGTTCCATGTATTAATTCATCTCATTCAGCCCTATCTGTCACACTATGATTACAAAAAGAAAATGATAAGGAAACGGGGACCAATAACTGCTGAGGAAATGTAAGGGACAGAGCATGGATGCAAACCCATCTCAAACAGGCTCCAATGCTCATACTCTTTCCCGGTACTTTCTGCTTTTTGCTTAAAGTCCATCATCTCTTCTCATTAATATTAAGGGCTATACTCAGTAGGAGGGCAACTTGGACCATTGACCTCCAGAAAATGCTCCCTAGTTTAGACTTTAAAGTCAGCTCCTCAGAAAATTTCTTTTCAAGGATTCACAGTAATGCCTGTTGAAATTTCCAGACAAAGTTTCAACCTCTTTAGCCTCAGTGTGTCTGCTTCCATCAATAATGACAGTCAGAAGCTGATGTTGGTCCCACCTAGGCCATACCTTAGAGCTTTCTATAGAGGGAACTCATCAGTAGTGTTTGCTCTCTGGAGTGCTGGCTCTCGCCTAAATTGCCTCCCTATTATCTCTTGGCTTTTCTCATATCCATGCAACCCCTTGGCATCAAATAATCCTTCTGACCACTAGTAGCCAAGTCATCAGCAAGTCCTTTTAGGCTCTTTAGCCTCAGGCAGCCTTGGCTACCCAATAAGTGACTGAGAATAAAGCCCATAGTTCTTTGGAGGAAATTATTTCAATTCTATGCAAATTTCCATACCACAATTTTGGCTGCTCCCTCAGCCTTGTTTTACATTGCTTGAGGCCAGGAAGTACTCAGCCTTCTGTTCATTTCCAAGGGCATTATTTCCCAAAGGGATAGGAATAGAGAACTACTTACTGTTTTCAAGAAGTACCTGAATTCAGGTTTATAAAGATGAGATGAAGTAAATCTCAGACCCTCCCTTCTTGGGCATAGGAACATCTAAACAAATTGATGCTCAAGAATTCAATAAATTTTAATATAATTATAAGTAGTTGCATGAGGGAGCATATTTGAAGCAAATCTTCCAGACTTCGTTTAATCAGCAACCCCCCACCACTCCGCAGCTAACACTGCATGGAGTAGAGATAAGACTTCCCCACTGACACTTGCCCAAAATGAAGGGCTGTGTGTGTGTGTGTGTGTGTGTGTGTGTGTGTGTGTGTGTGTGTATAAGAGAGAGAGAGAGAGAGAGAGAGAGACAGAGAGACTGTTAAAGATTCCTACTGTTTAAATCCCTGTTTTAACTGAAAAATACAAGTTCAACTATAAGAAGCTTGATTATTCTCTAAGTCTCCAGGACTGCTCATTTGTCATTAAACTATGCTGTTTTAGAAATTATTTTTAATGTATATAGAGAATGTATTAGTATTTCCATGAGACAGGTATATGTGTCCTTAGAGACAGGTGTCCTGTACTGCATTTGTTGAGTCATCTCTAACAGTGAAATTTCTAGGCAGTGGATATTCTATAAATATTTCTTAATTAAATCAGATGTTTGATGTCCTATAAAATAAAATAATTCCTTACTATATAAGTAATAAATGGGATGCAGAGCAGATATATCAAGACCTATGTATTTATTGGGTATATAAGTACAAGGACCCTTAAGATATTAAAGTATTTACATTATAGAAATGGATATAATTACCAATTTTTCAGTCCTCTGAATGGCTATTTAATGCTCCACTGCAATTCAATATCCAACTCGTGGAATTTATTTAAAAAGTCAAACCATATTAGAGCCCCATCACTCAACATAGTTTTCTGATTACTGAGTTACAGCATAAATGAAGCAACTTTTCAGTTAATAAGCTACAAATAAATCTATCTATAAATACTAATTACCACTAATTTCCAAATTAGTTACACTCCAGGTTTGTTCTCTTTGTATTTGCATCAATTTGTCTCTTTTACACTAATCAGTTAAGTTTCATAAAAAGATAATTGTAGAGATATGACTTACAGAATGGCAATATGAGGACTTCCTACTTCCCTACAAAACAACTTTAACTGGTAAAATCATTTTAAAAATCCAGCAACTATTTAAAATCTCTATAAATTGCCTAAGGACATACAGAAAATAAAGAAACATTTATTCAAGAAAATTTGCATGGCCAATTAATCTTGACAAGGGAACCAAGAATATGCAACAGAGAAAGGAAAATCTCTTCAATAAGTGGTGCTAGGAAAATTGGATATCCACATGCAAATCTCCTACAAAAATAACTCCAAATGTATAAGATCTGAAGTATTTGTATAAGATCTGAAACCATAAAACTCCTAGAAGAAAGTAGTGAGGAAGCTCCTTGACATTGGCCTTGACAATGACTTTTGGATAGGACACCAAAAGCATAGGCAACAAAAGCCAAAATAAATAAATGGGACTACATCAAACTGAAAAGCTTCTGCACAGTAAAGGAAATGATCAACAAAATGAAAAAGTAGCCTACAGAATGGGAGAAAACATTTGCAAGTTGTATATATGATAATGGGTTAATATTCAAAATATATAAGGCACTCATAAAACCCAATAGCAAATAATAATAATAACCCAATTAAAATGTGCAAAGGAGGCACAGAAAGAAAAACACTACATTATTTCAACTATATGGAATCTAAAATAACTGAACTCATAAAAGTAGGGAACAGAATAGTAATTACCAGAGGCCAGGGAGTATAGAGGAAAAGGGAGGATGGGGACAGATTGGATAACAGGTACAAAGTCACAGCCAGATAAGCTCTGGTCTCCTATCAGAGTTATTAGAGTAAACACTATTGTAGAATTCAAAACAGCTTGACAAGAGTATTTGAATGTATCAACTCATCACAAATAGTAAATACTAGAGGTAATGAATAACCAAGTATCCTGAGTTGATAAATACACAATGTGTAATTGTACAAAACATCACACTGAACCCCATATAAGTATATGATTATTATCTGTTCATAAATCAGTAAATAACTAAAAATTTTAAAACATTAAAATAAGCAATGGACCTGAATAAATACTTTTTCAAGGAAGATCTCCAAATGGCCAACAGATGTATGAAAAATATTCAAAATCACTGATCATCAGAGAAATGCAAATTAAAACCACAATGGCAAATCACCTCACAGGTTAAAGTGGCTATTATTTAAAAAATAAAACATAACATACTTAAGTGTTGGAGAGAATGTGTAGAAAACAGAGCCCTTGTACACTGGTGGTAAGAATGTGAATTAGCACAATCATTACAGAAAACTATATTTTGTTGTTGTTGTTGTTGTTGTTGTTGTTGTTGTGTGCCATCGAGTCGAGTCTGACTCATAGCGACCCTCATAGGGTTTTCAATGGTTGACTGTTTCAGGATTGCCTAGGGAGTGGGTTGACATGTCCTTCTCCCATTTTTGCGGTGCTGGGAATCAAACCCAGGACCTCAGAGACTGTAGCACATCACTCAACCAACTGAGCTAAATCCCATCTCAGAAAACCACATAGAGGTTCATTAAAAACATTAAAAATAGAATTACCATATTATCCAGTAATGTCACTACCTACTGTCTAGTCAAAAGAAATGAAATCATTTAGCTGGGGATGTACTTCAGAGGTAGAGCACTTGCCTAGCATGTGCAAGGCCCTCAGTTTGATACCTGTGAAAAAAAAGAAAGAAAGAAAATCACTATATTAAAGAATTATCTGCACTTCCATGTTCACTGTAGCATTATTCACAGTAGCCAAGATGGAAATAAGCCAAGTATCCACTGAGAGATAAGCTTTAAAAATATGTGTACAGTGGAAATCCTGCCATTTGCAACAACATGGATGAAACTGGAGGGCATCATACCAAATGAAATAAGCCAAACACAAAGACAAATACTATATTATCTCACATGTGAAATCTAAACAAGTTGAACAAATACAAAAAGAGGATAAAATGGTGCTCCATAAGGAGATGTCAATGAAAGGGCAGATAATTTCAGTTATAATACGAACAAGTTCTGGAGTGCTAATGTACACCATGGATAATTATGAATATGTTAATTAATTTGATTGTGATCATCATTATGCAGGGCATATGTATATCAAATCAGCACATTGTGTTGTGGTTTGTTGTTAGAGCCATTAAGTCTGATCCTACTCATGGTGACCCAAAGTACAACAGAACAAAACACTCCTCAACACTGTGCCAGGCAAATATCTTTTTTATGTTTAAGCCCATTGTTACAGCCACTGTGTCAATCCATCTAGTTAAGGCTCTTCCTTTTTTGGTTGATCCGCCAATCTCTCAAACATCATGTCCTTCTCCAGAGATTGATTCCTCCTGATAACATGTACAAAATATGTAAGTTTTAGTCTAGCCATCCTTGCTTCCAAGGAGCACGCTGTTTACACTTCTTCTAGGACATATTTCTTCTGTTTGTTCCTTTGGCAGCCCATGGTATATTCACTATTCATCACCAGCAACATAATTCAAAAGCATCAATTCTACTTCTGTCTTCCTTAAGGTTAGGCTTCACAAGCATATTATGCAACTGAAAATACCATGGCATGAGTTGGGTGCACCTTCTTCTTCAATGTGATGTGTTTAATTTTCAACATTGTAAAGAGGTCTTTTGCAACAGCTTTTCTGAATGCAATGCATCTTCTGATTTCTTGACTGTTGCTGCTGTGGGTGTTGATGGTAGAACCAAGTAAAGCAAAATTTTAGACAACTTCAATCTTGTCTCCATTTATCATGAACTAGCTTACTGACCCAGTTGTAAGGATTGTTTATTTCCTTGATGTTGAGGCTCAATCCAAATGGAAGGCTGTGTTTTTTGTGATCTTCTTCAGTAAATGCTTCAAATCCTCTTCAGTTTAAACAAGAAAAATTGTGTCATCTGCATAATGCAGGTTGTTAATAAGTCTTCCCCCAATCTTGATGCCATGTTCTTCTTCATAAAGTCCAACTTCTTGAATTATTTGCTCAGCATAGAGATTGAAGAGGTATGGTGAGAGGATACAGCTCTGGCACACATCTTTAAACCAGGCAGTGTTTCCTTGTTTTGTTTGAGAGACTGCCTCCCAGTCCATGGACAGATTCCTCATGAGTATAATTAAGCGTTCCTATACTTTACAATGTTTCGGCTCTCAAGATTAGGAAATGGCAAGTTAAAGAAAGCCAAGCATATTTCCTTAGTATAGGACTTCTCATAGCCTCCAGTATGCTTAAGGGCTTTGACTATCCTCAAAGGAGGTTTAAGGTTTACAGTATTTCCCAAATCTATTTAAATAGAAAAGTACTTTTCTTCAAGCATCTTGTGGAACTAAGGTTCTATGGAACACACTTGGAGAAACATTGGTGTTGTCCACTCGATTCATTTCATTGATGAGAAACATGGCACCCACAGAGATGAAGTGCTTTGTTTAAGTCACACGATAAGTTTTTAATGGAGGCAGAATTTAAAGCCAGAGCACCTATCTCTCAGTTAGGTGCCCTTTGCTTAATAACAGCGAAATGGTCATGGGTTTACCTTGTGATGGATAGCTTGCGAAATCCTTTCTATGTTGTTTGTGCATTAAAGGAATGCCATCATCTTTTAATATCTAAACCAGATGAATGAACATGTTTATAACTGTTCCAATGAGCCAGAACTGTCAAATAGTAGGAAAAGAAGCTAAATAAAGGCAGAGGAAAAAGATGAATTAATACCTGGGCCTTCTGGATGTGGCAGAGGTGACTAGTCTTCGAACAAAATTTCATGCCTCCTCCCTCATGTGAGATTGTAGGGCTATTCCCTTGTAGGACAGGTGTGGCCATGTGGCAAGCTCTGACTAAAAGACATGTAGGTGGAATGGTGGGTTGTAGCTCAGTTGGTAAGGTGCTGCTTTGCACTCTCTGAGGCCCTGCCCGGCCTCAGAGCTCGGCAAAATGAGAGAAGGACCTGACAGCCCACTCCTGAAATAATCAGCCATTGAAAATCCTATGAATAGCAGAGAAGCACTGACATAGTGCTGGGCATGACACAGTGTCAGGGAATATTTCATTCTGTTGCAGATAGGGTTGCTATGGGTCAGACCTGACTCAATGGCACCTAACAACAACAATGGAGTTTTAAGCAGCAAGGATTCTTTCTCCACTCTCTCTTTAAGACAAGCTGGCTACTGGTAATTCTGCAACCCTAAGGGATGGCAAAGGCCATACAGTGGAAGAAGGGCTTTGTTCTGAACTCTCAAATGAAGGAAAACCACTTACTGACCAGGGAGGATTTTTTAAATGAGCAAGAAATAAACCTCTATCATGTTAAATTGCTGAAAGTCTTGGGTATGGTACAACAATTCACATTTCCCTAGTTCATATACTGGGAGATGGAAGAAAATATGGGGCAAAAGAAAAGATTAAGGATGTCAAAAAATGGGTTGATGGACTTAAAAACTTAAGATCACAGAGCAGTTACAGCTTAACTGGGAAAGGACTTGGAAAAACGCAGATGAGCATCCCCCATAACATGCCCTCCCTCACCCAATATTCATTCTGTCAGTAAAGCACATTGGCTCGTCCTGCTAAGTATTATTGTAGTTTCTATTTCTCTCCATCTCACTGTCAGCATCCCAGGCCGGCTCATTTTCATCTTTTTGGTGGGATTGCTACAAGTATTTTCTAACTGGTTCTATATTTTATAACACAAAAATGAGATTTTGATGCACTCCTCACTGTCTGGTTTGAACCTCTTCAATTAACTCCCAAAATGATTATTATAAAGTCCAGATTTTTTGCAAGACCTGTGTGCCATAGCCTGTTTCAGCTTTCACCTCCCTGTCATTAGACTCTGTAACTTCGGCTATTGTTTGTGTTCTTAGTTGTTGTTACATGCTGTCAAGTTAGCCACCCCCATGGGGTTTTCAATGGCTGACTGTTTGGGGACTGTTTTCAAGAGTGGTCTGCCACATCCTTCTCCCATTCAGCTGTTGTTATGAACCTCTTTTGGCTCCAAGACTAGGTCACACTTTTCTTGTCTCTTAGCTACTGCATAAGGCACTCCTCCTTCTTGAAATGCCCTGCCCCTCTCACCTCTCTTCTTCTCCTACATGTTCTCCCTTCCAGCAGCTTGATTCCCACTCCACTTAGCTATCACCTCTTCTAGGACGGTTTCTCTGATACCCTCAGGCTGAATTAGCTTCCTGTTTTACATCTGTCCTTAGTATCTGATTCATGCCCCTTTCGCAGGATTTTCATATTCCCAAATTGTCCATCAGCATACTCTA
>VMDO01033380.1:0-18007 GCA_007922755.1 Pedetes capensis
TGTTTCTCCTCATTTTGAGTCTTGCTGCTTCAGCAAATGTAGGTCACTGGGGCTTTACTCCATTTCTGTCATTAAGGTTGACTCTACTTTGAAGAAGCAACTCTTCCCTGGTCGTCTTTTGAGTGCCTTCCAACCTGGGGGGCTCATTTTCTGGTACTATATCTGACATAGTTTCTCTGCTATTCATAGGGTTTTCAATGGCTAATTGTTTTGGGAGTGGGTTAGTCTTGTCCTTCACCTCATCTGTCTTAGTCTGGTAGCCTAACTGAAACCTGTCCACCATGGGTGACCCTGTTATCTATAATACTGGTGGCATAACTTTCAGTATCATTTGTTAGGTGCCGTTGAGTCGGTTTCCGACTCATAGCGACCCTCTGTACAACAGGGGAAACACTATTGTCAGTGCTTCTCTGCTGTTCATAGGGTTTTCAATGGCAGAGTGATTTTTGGGAGGGGGTTGCCAGGTCCTTCTCCCAAGCCTACAGCTTCCGGTGTTCCCAGGTGGTCTCCCATCCAGGTACTAACCAGGCCCGACCCTGCTTAGCTTCCGAGATCTGACAGGATCAGATGCCACAGGGCTACCGCTACAGGCTTCAGTATCATAGCAACATGTAAACTCCGACCATATGGCAAACTGGCAGACACATGGGGGAAAAATACTACTTCCTAGAATCTTTAAGAAAAAATAAGAGCTGAAGACAATACTTAACAGAGTTCATAAGGCCAGTAACATCTTGATTCATAAGCCAAAGACACCACAAGAAAACAAAATTATATATATCTGATGAACATCTATACTAATTTTGTGGTACTTAGGGGTTGAATCCAAGGCCTCTCACATACTTTGTAAGTGTTCTATCACTGGCAGCACCCTCAGCCCATTTTTTAATTTTTTATCTTGAGACAGAACCTCACTATGTTATGCAGGCTGCCTCTGATCCCAAACCTGCAATCTTCCAGCCTCTGCTTCCTGAGTCACTGGGATTGCAGGTGAGCACCAAGGTGCCTGGCCTGATACAAAATTTCTTAACAATGTATTATCAAATTGAATTCAATACCACACAAAAAACATACATAGGGATCAAGTGGGATTTGTCTGTGGCATACAAGGCTGGTTAAAAAAATTAATGTATATATCATATTAAGAGACTATAAGGCGACAACTACCTGATATCACTTGATGCAGAGTAAGCATGATAAAATTCAACAAACTTCCCTGATAAAAACTCATAATAAGTAAGTATACAAAGTCCTTCAATCTGATAAAGGTCAATTATGAAAAATCCATTTCTATCATAA
Source organism: Pedetes capensis (assembly GCA_007922755.1). Taxonomy (NCBI): domain Eukaryota; kingdom Metazoa; phylum Chordata; class Mammalia; order Rodentia; family Pedetidae; genus Pedetes; species Pedetes capensis. The sequence continues at coordinate 1,300 of VMDO01033380.1, forward strand.
TAATCAATGGAAAAAACCTGAAAGCATTTTCTCTAAGACCTGGTACAAGTCAAGTGGCCCCCTCTTCTCCACTTCTATGTAACATAATACTGGAAGTACTGTTAGGAGCAATCATGCACATGCACACACATGGGAGGGGGGTGGATAAAAAGTTATTCAAATTGGAAGTAAATAAAATTATGGCTATTTATAGATGACATGGTCCTATATATAGAAAACATCAAATCACCAAAGCTTTAGATTTATGAATGAATTCAGAAAATTTGTAGAAAATAAAACCTATATATAAACATCTGAGCCATTTTTATACACAAGTAATGACAGAGCCCAAACCAAGTAAATAAATAAGTCAAGAAAACAATCCCACTTACAACCGCATTTTAAAAAAATACCTAGCAATAAATTTAACCAAGGATGTGAAAAACCCATACACTGAAAACCATATAATATTGATGAAAGAAATTGGAGAGGACACAAATAAGTGAAAATATGCCATGCTCATTGATCGAAGAATATTGCTTAAAAATATCCACATTACTCAAAGTGATATATAGAATCAAGGCAACAGCTGTTGACATCACAAGGGCACTTCACATATATACAAAGAACAATCCTAAAATGTGTATAGAGCCACAGCAATTCTGAGGGGGAGGGAAGAAATATTGCAAGCATAACATTTCCTGATTTAAAATTATAAAGTTAGAGTAATTAAAAAAGCAAGGTACTGATATAAAAACAGACATATAAACCAGTAGAATAGAGGGCTCAGAAATAAACCCAAACATACATGAGCAACTAATTTTGACATTACAACAACAACAACAACAACTTTGACAAGGGCACTGAATATGGAAAAAAGACAGTGCCTTCAATAAGTTGTGTTCAGGAAACTGGATTTCCACATGCAAAATAATGAAATTGGACCACTACATCATATACAACAATCAACTCAAAATAAGTTAGACTTAAAAGTAAGACATTAAACCATAAACTCTTAGAAGAAAATTAAGAAGAAAAAGTTCCTTGAAATTAGCCTTGGAAATGATTTCTTGGCTATTACACCAAAGCTCAGCATTAAAAAAGCAAAAATAAGTGAGTTTATAGCAAACTACAAAGCTTTTGCAAAGCAAAGGAATCAAGAAAATGAAGAGGCAACCTACTGAATGGGAAAAAATTTAAAGCTGTATGTTTGATAAGGAATTAATATCCAAATACTATAGTTTAGATCTGAAATGTCCCCAAAGGTCCATGCTTTAAAGCCTTGGTCCTCAGCCTGGTGCTCTTGAGAGATAGGGAACTCTCCAAGAAATGGGGCCTAATGGAAAGAAGTTAGGTCATTGGGGTGTGCCCTTGAAGGGGATTAGGGGACCCCAGCTCCTCCCTCTTTATGGCTTCCAGCTGCCATAAAGTGAGAACTTTCTCTACCACTTGCTCCCCCCATGTGTGCTGCCTCACCACAGGCTCAAGAGTGACAGGCTGAATGGCCATGGACTGAAACCTCCATGACCATGAACCAAAACCAGCCTCTCCTCCCTGGAAGCTGCAGATCTTGGTTATTTGGTCATGATGAGGATACAGTAAGATTCATGAAGAATTTGCAGAACTCAGTAGTAAAAACTAGAACTACCCTGTGACCCAGCAATCCCTTTCCAATGTGAACAACAAAAGGAAACAAATCACCACCTAACAAGGATATCTGCAGTCCCAGGCTGCCGCACTCTACACCATAGCCAGGATAGGGAAACAATCTATGATGTCCACCAATGGATGAGTGGACAAAGAAATACATGTTTACATATACAATGGAAGATTATTCAGCCTTTACAAACAAAGGTATCTTGCCATTTGTCACAACATGGGTAGACCCTGGGACATTATACTAAGTAAAATAAACTAGACATGGAAATAAAATTGTATGATCTCTACTATATGTGGAATCTTTAAAAAAAAAAGACAAATGGAGAATAAAACAGTGGTTATGAAGATCAGGATGAGGCAAAGGAAATGAGAGATAGATCAAAGGATGCTAAGTAGTAAATATATAGGATGAATGAGTTCAAAGGTCTAATGTACATCATTAGGATTATAGTTACAATACACTAGAGTACTTTTATCATCCATGCTGGAGATCCTAGGACCTTTAGAGATTCTTCTAAATGAGTAAATTCAAGCTTCTCTTTTCACAAAGTAGGGTAGCAGGGGATAGGTAACTATGTGAAATGATGGGTATGTTTATTTGTTCCAATATAGTAACTATATATAACATTATAATACATATATACTACAGAATTTTATTTTAACTGATAAAAACAAAATTACACATAAGGGTATTGTAATGTTTTGATTTCATATATACATATGTAATAACATTTAAGTTCAAGTGAAAATATCTAGCTTCTCAATTATCTATAATTTCTTCATGGTGAAAATGTTAAATATTTCTCCTAACTTATTGAGATGCACTATACATAATTGTTATCTATAGCCATCATATTGTGCAATAGCACACTTAGACTTCTTACTCATAGGTAACTATGACTGTACCTCAATAGTCATTGGCCAACCTCTCCCCATCCCTCTCTCCCCTCCTTACTCTCTCCAGCCTCTGGTAACCACCATTCTACCCTCAACTTCCAAGACTTCACCTTTTTAAAAATTCCACACAAGTTAGCAGGGCGCAGTGGTGCATGCCTGTGATCCCAGAGGTTCAGGAGGAGGAGGCAGGAGGGTCTCAAGTTTGACCAGAGGCAGTCTGTGTAACTTAGCGAGACCCTGTCTCAAAAAAAAGTAAAAACAAAAACAAAAGACAAAAAAAAAAAAAAAAAAACTGGGCTGAGGTTGCAGCTCAGTGGTCCAGCACTTGCAGAGCATGCAAGTGCAAGGCCCTGGGTTCAACCCCCAGTACTGGATTAAAAAAAAATTCCACACAGCATGAGATCATGTGGTACATGTCTTTCTGCACCTGGCTTATTTCACCTCATATAATCATCTCCAGTTTTGTTATTTAAGATGACATGATTTCATTCTTTTTATGGCTGAATGCTATTCTTTCATGTATATGTACCACATTTTCTTTATTCATCAGCTGATGGAAACAGGTTGATTTCCTGAGACTTGTGATTGTTGTTGTTAGGTGCTGTTGAGTCAGGTCCAACTCACAGTGACCCTCTTGGGTTTTCAATGGCTGATTGTTTTGAGGTGGGCTGACAGGTCCTTCTCCCATTTTTGCAGTGCTGGGGATCAAACCCAGGTCCCCAGAAAGTGCAAAGCAGCACTCTACCAACTGAGCTAAGCCCCAGCCCCACAATAAACATGGGCATGCAGATATCTCCTTGACATTGATTTTATTTCCTTTGAAATATATCCCTAACAGTGGGATTGCTAGATCTTACAGTAGTTCCATTTTTAATTTTTAGAAGACCTTCCATATACTGTCAACAATGCCTATGCTAATTTCCTTGCCCACCAACAGTGTACAAGGTTCCCTTTTATATATATCCTTGCCAGCCCTTTTTCTCTTTGATGACAGCCATTTTTACTGGAGTTAGATGGTATCTCATTGTGGTTTTGACTTGCTGATTAGTGATGTTGAATATTTTTTAATATGCTTGCTGGACACATCTACAACCTTCTTTTGAGAAATGTCTATTTAGTCTATTGCCCATTTTTAAATCAGGTTATTTTTATGTTATTGGGTTTTTTGTGTTCTATATATATTTTGTATATTAGCCTTTGTTATATATATGGTTTTAACATATTTTCTCTCATTCTGTAGATTGCCTTTTTATTTCCATTGCTGTGCAGAAGATTTTTAGTTCAATGGTATTCCATTTGTTGATTTGTGTTTCCTATGCCTTTAGGGTCTTGTCAAAAAAAAAAAAGTCCTTGCCCATTCCAATGTCCTGAACATTTCTCCTGTTTTCTTTTTCTTTTTTTCTTTTTTTTTTTTTTTTTTTTTTTTTTTTTTTTTTTTTTTTTTTTTTTTTTTTTTTTTTTTTTTTTTTTTTTTTTTTTTTTTTTTTTTTTTTTTTTGTGTGTGTGTGTGTGTGTGTGTGGTACCGGGATTGAACCCAGGGCCTTGTGCTTGCGTGCTCTGTAAGTTCTGGACCGCTGAGCTGCACCCCTAGCCCGTTTTTTTACTTTTTGAGACAGGATCTCGCTAAATTACTAAGACTGCCTCTGGTTTCGAACTTGTGATCCTCCTGCCTCCACCTCCCAAGCTGCTGGGATTACAATTACAGGCACCCGGCCCCTCCTGTCTTCTTGAGTGGGTTGTTTCAGGTTTTACACCTTAAAGTGCTCTGGGTTGACTTTTGTAACTGGCGAGTGATAGGGATCAAGTTGCTCCAAGAAATGGTCAAGCAGCCCCTCCTCAAGAGCCTGGTCCTTGAGAAGCAGATGCTCAGCCTGAGAAGCAGCAGGGCTGACTCCCTGAGCAAGTCAGCCCTGAAAGGCCCCCAAAGTCACCTGTGCAGACCTGGGACACTGCCCAGTCGCCTGCATGGGCCCTGTGCAGCCTGAGGGTGAGCGCTCTTTCTGCACACTGCGCTGCACCCGCCTGGGCTCACAGAGAAAATCCCATGTTCACACAATACATAAACGGATGGGTGCGCTACACCCCCGCCAGTCCCATCACACACAGAGTTGCCAGTGACTCTGCCCCACCTAAGGGAGCTGCTTCCCAGCTGCTAGCACCACCCTATGACTGCTGCAACCTGGGTCATTGAGATCCACACAGAAATCAACTTTGGTTACAGCTGAAGAAGCTCCACAGATACTGAAATGCCTTTCTGGAGCCAAAACCAGAGCAGCACGTCAAACCAACACCCCAGGAATATCCCCAACACGCACTGTGACAACAGGAGCCACTCTATAATTGGTAGAGGCAACTGACCCAGCAGGTACAAAAACACCAATGCAGGGATAGAAGTACAGCAAATAAGGTAACTAGATGCCTCCAAAGGAGCACAGTAACTCACTAGAACAGACCCCCGTGAGAAAGGGGATCAACAGATTGCCTGACAAGGAATTCACAAGAAGGATTTTAAGAAAACTTAATGAGATACAGAGAATACAGTCAGACAGTTCAATGAAATTAAGAAGACAAATCAAGACATGAATGACAAATTCTGCAAAATTAGAGACCATAAAAAGAACCAGTCAGAAATCTTGTAGGTAAAGCACTCAGTGAAATAAGTATAATGGAACCCCTCAACAGCAGAATTGATCAAGCAGATGGAAGAATTTGGATTTCAAGTCAGGTCAGTTGAAATAACCTACTCAGATTTTTTAAGAAGAAGAAAATTCACAGGAATGAAGAATGCCTTTGAGACTTATGGGATACCATGAAGCAAGCAAGCACTTTCTTTATAGGTGCTTCAGAAAGAGAAGAGCAGGGAAAAGTCATAGAAAACTTATTCAACAAAGTCATTGCTGTGGTCTTTCCAAATCATGGGAGGATATGGGCACCCAGGTCCAGGAAGCTCAAAGGACTTCTAACAAATAGATAGGTTCAACCAAGAAAAAAGTTCTCCCCAAAGTATATTATACTCAGATTGTCAAAAGTACAAGACAAAATGGGAACTCTAAAACAGCAAGACAAAAGGCTCCAGTTGCTTATAGGGTAATCCTCATGAGATTATCAGCAGACTTCTTTGTAGAAACCTTATAGGCCAGGGGAAAAGGGACAATATACACAGATCCTTGAGGAATAAAATTTTTTAAAAAAGTCAACCAAGAATACCATACCCACCAAAGCTATCCATCAGAAATGAAGGAGAAATAGACTGTCCAAGTCAGAAAGAAGCTGAGCAAATCCATCAACACCCACTGGCCCAATAAGAAATGCTTAAGGGAGTCCTATAATAGACACAAAAAGATGAGAATTGCATCATGAATATGCATGAGAGTACAAAAGCTGAACAGTAGGGCAGATACACAAAAGACAAATGATGATACAGAAAAAGGCCTAAAATAATTTATATTAAAAAATCGGACTTCATGAAAAGTAAAAATATTTGTGCCTCAAAGGTCATTGGAAAGGCTATGCATGAAATGGGAAAAGAATATTTGTGCATCATATATCTGATAAGACATTGGTATCCAGAATATAGATAAAACTAAAACTCAAAGAATAAATTCAAAACTGGGCAAAGGACTTGAATGGACACTTTTCCTAAGATAGGCAAATGGCCAATAGAGACATGAAAAGATATTCCACCTCACTAATCATTGTTGTTGTTGTTAGGTGCTGTCGAGTTGTGCCCGACTCATAGCGACCCTCATAGGGTTTTCAATGGCAGATTGTTTCTGGATTGCCTTGGGAGTGGGTTGCCACATCCTTCTCCCATTTTTTCGGTGCTAGGAATCGAACTTGGGACCTCAGAGACTGCAGCGCGGTGCTCTACCAACTGAGCTAAATCCCAGCCCCCACTAATCATTGTTGTTGTTGTTAGGTGCCGTCGAGTCAGTATCCGACTCATAGTGACCCTCTGTACAACAGGGGAAACATTATTGTCAGTGCCTCTCTGCTGCTCATAGGGTTTTCAATGGCAGATTGATTATTGGGAGAGGGTTGCCAGGTCCTTCTCCCACACCTGCAGTATCTGGTATTCCCAGGCGGTCTCCCATCCAGATACTAACCAGGCCCGACCCTGCCTAGCTTCCGAGATCTGATGGGATCGGATGCCACAGGGCCACGGCTGCAGGCCCACCAATCATTAGGAAGATATAAATCACAGCCACAATCCCACCACATAGCACCATTAGCATATTTACTATCATCAACAACAAAAGAGCAACAAATGTTCGCAAGGATGTAGAGAAATTGAACTCATGTATTATTTGGTGGCAATGTAAAATGATACAGCTGCTATGGAAAATAACAAGGCAATTCCTCAAAAAATTAAACATACCAAATCACTGTGTGACTCAGCAATCCCATGTTTGGATTTATACTCGAGAGAACTTAAGTCTGGACCTGAACAGACATTTGTACATCTGTGTTCACAGCATTATTCACAACAGTCAAAAAGCAAAAGCAACCTATTAATGAATGAATGGATGAAAATGTGTGATACATACATACAAAGGAATTTTTTTCGGCCTTTAAAAGGAAGGAAATTCTGACATGCTACAACCCAGAGGAAACTTGTGGGCTTTAGGCTAAGTGAAATATTCCAATCTCAAGAAGCATATTGCATGGTTCTACTTATATGAGGTACCAAAAATAATGAAATTCATATAGCTAGACAATAGAGTACAGTTGCTGGGGGTGGGAAGGGAATGGAAAGTAATTCTTTAATGGGTGCAGAGGTTCCACTGTGTTAGTGGTGGTGGTGGTTGTTTTGATGCTTTACCAATGAGTGACATCCCCAGCCCAGAGTTTCAGTTTTGTAAGATGAAAATGTTCTAGAGATGGATGGTAGTGATGGGTTGCATGAAAGCAATGTACTTAACACTAAACTGTATGGTAAATTTTAGGTTATATATATATTACCATAATAAAAAGAAGTAGAAAAAGAAAGAAAGAAAAACATCTACCACAATCACTCATGGGAACTCCGTGGGAATTCGTGATGTCATAGGAGGAATAAAACATGTGTATGGTGAATTAGAAGGTGAAGGAGAATACGATGAGTTTAATGATCACTAGTGCCCTGTGGCATTTGATCCCATCAGATCTCAGAAGCTAAGCAGGGTCGGGCCTGGTTAGTACTTGGATGGGAGACCCCCTGGGAACACCAGGTGCTGTAGGCTTGGGAGAAGGACCCAGTAACCCACTCCCGAAAATCAATCTGCTATTGAAAACCCTATGAACAGCAGAGAAGCACTGACAATAGTGTTTTGCCTGTTGTATGCAGGGTTGCTATGAGTTGGATACTGACTCAATGGCACCTAACACCAACAACCAGTGTTTATTGGAGCTGGGGTTAGCTCAGTTGGTTGAGTGCTGCTCTGTGCTCTCTGAGGCCCTGGATTTGATCCCCAGCACCACAAAAATGGGAGAAGAATCTGGCAGCCCACTTCTGAAGCAATCCTGAAACAGTCAGCTTTTGAAACCCCTATGAATAACAGAGAAGCGTCGACATCTGACGCTCAGCACCAGCATAGAGCGATCTGTAATCCCAGACACTTGATCTGTGACTGATGCCAGTCAGGCCCCGGTGGGACCCTTTATCTCATCTCTGCATACCCTTGAAAGGAAGGGTGACTATATCCAAGTACAACAAAGGTTTGTGGGCAGCACAGCCCCTGACATCAGGGGTGAAAACCTCTTGGAACTATAGGGAAGCTTGAGCTACAGAGGCACATAGGTAAGAGAAGGATGCATTCGTCATAAAGGAGAAGGTGAAAACCAACTTCCACCTTTAGGACTCATTTATGAGACTGGCCAGGCAAGCCTATGACTGTTGTTATTAGGAGCTATCAAATCAGGTCCAATTCATAGTGACCCTATGTATGACAGATGAAACACTCCCCAATACTGTGCCATGCCAGGCATTGTCAGTGCTTCTCTGCTATTCATAGGGTTTTCAATGGCTGCTTGTTTTGAAGTGGCTTGCCGGGTCCTTCTCCCAAGCCTATAGCACCTGGTTCCCAGGCGGTCTCCCATCCAAGGACTAACCAGGCCTGACCCTGCTTAGCTTCTGAGATCTGGCTGGATCAGATGCCACAGTGCCATGGCTACAGGCTATGATAATGGCATTAAATTCTAGATGAAAATCCAGGAACATTTTGTGTGCCATGTGTAGCACATAGTTTGGATTTTTCACTAGGGGACATGGTTACAACCGTGTTTCTAATTCTCTCTCTTTTTTGGGAGGGGGAAGTCTATGAATATTTTATGGATTTCATATAACTTTCAGATGCTTAATGAAATTGAAGGCAAAATGCTGTTAAATTTATATGAGGAGAAAGATGCACTGGGAAACTTAAACAATAGAACACCCTCAACTAAATAGAAAATTATATAGTCTTTGGAGACAATAAAATTTTGAATTTGCAGTGATTACTTAGTATAAACTATTGCTTATTAATGTTATTTTTTAAAAGGCATCTAAATTTGCCTAGTTTTTTAAAGGAGTTAAAAGATGTTTTTACAAATTTCAGAGAATTCTTTTCCCTAAATGAAAATGCATGTGAAATTTGAAAAAGAAAAAACAAAAAAGGAGGAAGGTGGCATACCAATGAAATACAAGGAAACTAAACAGTGAAACAAGTGTTTTATATAACTAATATTCACACTCAAGTAATCCCAAACTAACCTGTTTACAAGCTACTTTATGACCATGATAGGTCAAAGTATAGTCTTGACTGAAGGAAATGAGAAAAGAATTTAGCCATATGGTGTTTTTAGGAAGAAAAAATTTGGGGGGGGGCAGTACTTGGGGCTGAACCTAGGACCTCGTGCTTACATGCTTTGCAAGTGCTATACCACTGAGCTGCACCCCCAGGCCCCCCACCCCCGTTTTTTGGTATTTGAGACAGGGTCTCGCTAAATTACGCAGACTGCCTCTGGTTGCAAACTTGTGATCTTCCTGCTTCTGCCTCCTGAGTCACTGGGATTATAGGCATGCACCTGGCGATGGAAGAATTTCTTATAATATCTCAGAGGTGAAAATTTGAAAAAAAAATCAAGAAATACTCCAAGATCTAGACATTGTTTTAAGAGACAGTGAAAATTATAACATACTTAATAAAAAATACTTCATGTTTGCTGCAAAAATTTTCTGTGACTCCATGACAATACCCAACTGTGTAAAGGCACAGTTCCTTTCTGAATCTAAGTATTGCTTCTCAGAGCAAATTTTCTTCAAATTGAAATAAAAATGCATCCAAAAGCTACCATGACTCGGGTTTGTTTAATGTGTCATCACAGACAATATATAAAAATGTTGATTATGGGAACATATTGTTTAAATGAAGTCAAGAAAAAGGAATCAGAATCCATGCATAGAAGAACATCAGTTACATATTTAATCTGTCCCAACATCATTGGTCCAACAATACTTAGAAATATGTGATGATAATTAAATTGAGTCATCTTGGAATTTTGCCAACTTTGTCATATTAAAAATCATGATTTTACTTATACTGTAGTATGAGAAAGATTTTTTGTTAAGTCAGGAAGACAGAATTTGTTTTTTGCCAGTTTGTTAGAGTGATATAAAACTTTTACTTATTTAGAGACATATGGTGTACCATACCTTTGCCCTCAGCCCTGCTACCATTGAGACGGAGCTGGCTCTGACTACTGGACCACCAAGGAGGATCAGGTACTTGGGGGGCAAGGGACAAAGACATGTTTACTTCTGTGTAAAGAGGCAAGTCCCTGGCTCCCAAAGCCAGTCACCACGTTTCCATGTGATTGGATTTACTCTGGTTTCTCCACCTGAACTCCCTCTGGGCCCCAGATGCTTTGTGGCCGGGCTGGCACAGGCTTCAAGCAGAACAGAGAAAGGGAGGATGTCCCTGGAAAATATGCTGTGAGATGTTATTGGAGCAAGAAATATGTAGCCCCTAAATTCCATCATCATTAGTAACAAGAAAACCAAGGGATTTCTGCCTTCTGGAGTTTCAGACTGACAGGAAAGGGGGAAATCAAAGAAAATTGTGCTGGAGCTGTTCAGAAACACTTTCTGGCGGGGAGCCAAGGCTGCAAAGAGCTGGAGAAAGTGACCCGGGTTCACTGGTGGCTTCACTGAGGATGGGGCTGACTGGGAACAAGGATATTCTCACTTCATTTACTTCTCCTCCAAGCAGAGTAAATGCCATAATCCCTGTTCTATCCACAAAGCCCCAGGCTCAAAACACAATAGAGGTTAAGCAGGGCACCACTGACCATCTTAGCTCTTCCTGGGGCCCAGGGCTCCACCTTGTGCCCTGGACCCTCACACCCACCCCTCCCTATAAGACATGTCCCTCTGCCCCACCTCCCAGTCTCTGCCTACCTTCTTTCTCACCCTGGGAGCCTGCTCCAGTTGCTCTGGCAGATGATAGTCTCCAAGCCTTCAGTCCTTGGCCTTCCTGCCCTTTATCCAAATTATAATCTGGCATTAATTGAATGACTATTTACTGAATACAGTCCACCAGTATAGGCACTGCCTCTGTCCTGCTCACTACCATAGGGTCTGTGCCTTGCCCAGGGAAGAACACACCATACAAATTCTACCTACAGCTACTGAATGAATCCATTTCCCCCTGTCCTCACCAATCAACAAGATAACCTGCCTTAAAACAGCAGTGGGCATAAGAGAGAAGTGCAGAGTGGGCTAATTGGTACAGGCCATCTAACAGAGAGGGCTGTGGGAAGTAGAGGAGGGCTGTGAAAAGATGGAGGCAGGTAGGACAGAGACACAGGAGGAACACAGGGTGTGGGTGAGGTTAGCTGGGGCTCTCTCCCCGCTCCCCCCACCTCTCGGGACCTTCGGCCATAATACAAGCAGAGGAGAGCAACTGATAGCAAGCTGAACTGTTGCAAAATAGCAGGTTCTTAATGTGAGCATCGGTTTCCGTAGTTGCAAAACTGGAATAGTAATGGTGATATCCCTACTTCTGAGGTTGTTGCAAGACACACATCCCCTCAGCACAGTGCCACTGACCAGTCCCTAGTACAGCAAAGCGGGTTCAGCCCCCTGAGGTCCATCTTCCCTCTGCAGCCAGGCCTCAGGGCCCTGTTTCCTTTGCCCAGGTTTCTACTCAGGACTCACCAGCAAATGTCAGAGCCTACCTTGGAAGTTCTCACACGCTTTAGTCTCCAATCAGCCCAAAGCTATTTTCCCACAGATTCAGGAACCAAAAAGCCTAAATGCAAAAGAAACCAGCTGCAGAGGGCTGTGGATGACCCCAGGAAGCCAGGGGGTCAGAAAGGACTATTCCTGGAAACAGGAGAGGGCGGATTTCCCCCATCCCAGCTTCCCCTTCCCAGGCTCTTCAGCTGCAATGAAGAGCCCAGAACTTATTCTCAGGACCCATGGCCAGGTGTCCCTGATTGGGCCTCCCATGTACACATTCCTGGTCCCAAAAGGGGAAGGTGAGCTCATGGGAAGTCTTTACTGCTTAGGGTTGATTTGATAAGAAAGTTGGACTCATCTATGACTTGAAGATCTCCAGAACCTCTGCTCACCTGAGGCCCAAATGCTTCCCAGCTTGCAGAGAGAGCCATATGGGCAGAAAGAGCACAGCACTGGGTATTAGGAGACGTGGGTCTGGCCCTAACTTTTCTACTTCAGGCTTTATTTTCTCCATCTTTAAAAGGTGCACAGTATCCCAGATGGTCCCTAAGGACTTCCTGCCCTAACAACCTGAGATTTCCCAAGCTGAAGCCATGAATATAAATCTCAGCTTGCCCCAGGGGGAAATGGTAAGGGAAGAGTGACTCAGGTCCTAAAAGGAAAGCTCTGAATTTATGGGGTGTAAGGACAAGCCTCAGGGGCCCATGAACATTCTGAAATGTTAAGTATGTTTCTTCTTTAGAGAGCTGTTTTTAGACAGCCTCCAAGTCTTCAACTGATCCAAACAGGCTAACAACTTCTGCCCTAAACAAGGAGCGTAAGCCTATATCTGGAGCACTTTGGAAGAAAAGGGGAGGCACACTCTCCTGCCCTCTTGGTGGAAATGACAGAGGAGCCAGCCCTGTGCTAGCTTTCTGCTGCTTCTTGGACAAATTACCAAAAACAGAGTAGCTTAAAGAGAAGACCCACCTCTTCTGGCTTAGTCACCTGGTCAAAATCAAGGTGTTGCAGACTGGTTCTTTCTGGGAGTTCCAGGGAACAATCCCATGTTTCGCCTGGTTCCAGAGGTTGCTGGCTTGCGGTCTCATCACTTCTCTCTTTGATTCCATCTGCACATGACCCTACCTCACTCTGAGCCTCTGGCTTCCTTTTATTAAGGACCCTTGTGAATACATTGAGGCCACCTGGAAAATCCAGACTATTCTCATCCTCTCATGATACTTAACATAACAACATCCACAAAATCCTTTTACAAGTAAGGTAACATCCATAGGTGGGAGACATCCTGGGAACACCAGGTGCTGTAGGCTTGGGCAAAGGACCCAGTAACCCACTCCCCAAAAAACAATCGCCATTGAAAAAAACCCCTACTAATAGGAGACAAGTACTGACAATACTGTTTTGTCTGTTATACATAAGGTCGCTATGAGTTGGACACCCACTCAACGGCACCTAACAACAAGTTACATTGCAAGGAGAAGAGCACCTTCAGGTGCAATCTATACCATGTGAGTTCATTTTAAAAGGATATATACTTTTGTGAGTATATGTATATAATTTCTGGATGGATACCAAAGAATTTGTGAATGGAGGTGACTTCATCTTAAATATATGGTAGTCAGGAGTCTGGTGTTCTTTATTTTATATTCTTCTGGCCTGTAATTCATTTATTTATTTTTACCAAAAATATGTGTGGCTTTTATAATTTAAAGAATGTGTGATCTGATATTCTTCATTTAAGGAAGAGAAGGATGGAGTGGAGCCAACAGCCCTAAAGGTATCTTTAGGAAGTTGGGCTCAGTCACTGGAATAGGAGTATCACCCTCCTCTTCCCACAGCTCCAGACCCTCCTTCTAGATGAGCTAAGAAAGGAGGGTGGTTGGTATGCAGTGGTGAAGCTTTGGTGTCAGAGGGATTGGCATTTGTGCTCAGGGCTGCCACTGATCAACTGTGGCACCTTGGGCATGACTCAATCTCAGGAAAACAAAGCTGTGAGACACTGGCACCACTACTTATCCGTGTTAGGATTAAAATATGCATGTATCAGCACAGGGCATAGCAGTCAGAAACTTCCAACTGTTATGATCAACTATGTCAGGTTAGAGAGGGCTCAGGAGCCAGAGAAGGTCCTTCAGTTCAGTTCGACAAGTACATCTTGGTGAATATCTGGGTGCCTTGTGTCAGCAGCATTGCGGGTACCAGGACTGAGAACACATGCTTGAGCTTTCAAGGAGCCCCAGGGTTAGGAGAGAAAGGCACAAAAAGAACTACCGCACAAAAGTGTGAAAATCTTGTGTGTATGGGATGGTGGTGATATCGAGAGGATATATGTCTCCTCCTGTTAGGAGTAGCTGTACTGAAGTCCTCCCAAAAGCATTATCAGTATTTCTTTGGGCCATTCTGAAGGCTGAAAATGAATCTCACTTGGACCCTAGTTACCAGGGTATATACACCCTTAAAAATCCACTCCTCCTCCCACATAACATTTGCCACTATTCCCTATAAACGTTTACCTCCATAAAAATGGACATTCAAAAGTATGGGATATTTTTCCCTTTGACCAAAACCTAAAGGCCATCAACCCGTCTTCACTTAGAACTCAGTGTAAAGTGGTATGTGTATTCTCCTGGGCCAAGAGTGGCAATTTCTGCCAGATTCTTAAAGGGCCTCGGGGCCCCTAAAAACTTAAAAAACTGCCAGTGAGACCCTTCCCTAAAACGAAGACTCCTCATTTCTGGTTCTACTGAGGTTTGACAGAAGGTCACGCCACTCTACATAACTAGTTTTTGCGAGCTGAGGGTGATGCAGAAACGCAAACATTTACCGCACAGGTCGCAAAACAAACCATACTTTCCTTTGGGGGAGCAAAAATCAAATAACTATCACCAGTTCATCATTAGGCAACTAAAAGAGTGTGGCTTCTCATTGGCCCACTTGGTCTGCAGCCTGGGTGCCTTGGTTGGCAGCCAATCCTGAGACAGGGAGCTGTGACCCCACCCTTTTGGGTGGAGCTCTGCCCCTCCAGACATTCCCCAGGTTCCAGGTGTTGGCCAAGTGGATGGAAGTCATCAAGGTAGTAGAGGGAATGCTTACCGAACTCTGTCTCGCCTGAGGAGCCCTGAGGGAACCTTAACCCACACTCTGGATTCCTTTGGGGTCTCTCACCCAGGTCAGGCTTGCAAACCAGAATTTCTGGTGTGACTGTGTTAGCAGAAAGCTAATGAGAAGCTGGCAGCCCCAGGAGCATGGCCAGTCCCTGCTTTAACCTGGGATCTTCCAAGTCCTGGCATGGTGGGGGTGTCCCAGTCTCTGCTGCCGGGGAAGGGAAGCAGAGAGACAACATGGAGACGGGGGTTGGGGGAGAAGGTTTCAGGGTCCTGCCCTGAAGCAAGTAAAGATGCTACTCTTTAAAGAGGTTTGTATGGTGGTGTGTTGTCCTTTCCTGAAACCTTCTGTTTGGAAAAAGGGGGGGGGATTAAAATGGTGACATTGTCCTTCATTCTCACTGCAGCTATTAGAAAAAGACACTCGGGTGAGAAGGTGCTGCCTCTGGTCCCCATATATTCATGGCAGACTGAGGACAAGAACTCACATCTCCTGACTTTTCATACCAACCTCCTCTCTCTCATCAGGGTCTGAGATGTGCTAAAGAAAGAAAAGGAAGGAAGGAAGGAAGAGAGAGAGAGAGAGAGAGAGAGAGAGAGAGAGAGAGAGAGAGAAAGGAAAGGAACCAGAGCCTAAGTTTGTGGTTCATTTTCAAATTGACATCCCCCTGTAGATCAGCCTTCCCTCTGTTCCCAGAGCCCAGTGAGTGCTGTGGGTCCAAATAGGCCCAGGGAGGTACATCACTGCCATCTCCCTCCACCCCCTACCCTGAGGTTTCCAGTGGCTCAGAGAAGAAAGGGAGGGAACAGAGAAGACAGTGGCAGGTGTTTTGAGAATCTGCCCAATCCCACCCAGGCCTTGCTGTCTGTGCAATCTTGAGCAAGTCACCAGACCTCATAGAGTCTCACCACGTGGGCTAACCTCATGAAACAGGAAGTCACCATGAAATCCATGTACCATGAGGTTATCCTGATGTGGGGTTGCTGTAAAGATTAAAGCCTGCAACGAGCTGGGCATGGTGGCACATGCCTGTAATCCCAGCACTTGAGAAGCTGAGGCAGGAAGATGGTGAATTGGAGGCCAGCCTAACTTTGTCTCAAATGGAAAAAAACCCTGCAACACTGAAGTTATGCAATACATAATAGCTTCTACTAGCCTTATTAAGGTAACAGTAGCCAGCTCTCTGCATACTCACCCCGAGACAAGCTTTGCTGCCCTACCATGTATGTGCTTCAGAGCCAGCTCTGCCCTCTGTTGTAGTTGATATTCTTCCACCTGTGGGCAGATGTGCCCAAAAATGTAGTGTGATAAGCTGGAGAAAAGAGCCCAAGACATTGGTTCTAAATCAGTCTGCTGGTTTCACCACAGCACCACTGTTTAATTGCAGATAAATGACTTGACCTCTCAGGCCTCCATCTTCTCATCTCTAAAATGGGAATGGCAGCAGTATGCAATTCATGGGCACAAAAGAATATAATGGGATGATGTGTGTAAGATATTTAATATACTGGCTCATGCTTTAAAAGTGGCCCCAAATATTCTCTTTTATGTTCCACTCCCTGACTAGCCCTTTCTTCCCAGAAAGAAAGACTAGAGGGGGATAACAGTGCTGGGCCAAGCTTCAAATGACTTTGAATAAAGTACTGATTCTGTCACTAATTAGCCAAGCGATACTGGGCATGACTTTGTCTTGCTCTGTGCCTCAGTTTCCCCATCTGCAAACCAAGAATGGTGGATTACATGAGCGCTTCCAAGCCTCTGAATGGGGGGCGATGTGAAGGCTGTGTGGGCTTCGTGTGGTTTTGGGTGGCCTGAGTCTTCCCAGGCACCCTACCCAGAGGAGGACTGGGAAGGCCTGAATAAGAAGG
>VMDO01033381.1:0-18014 GCA_007922755.1 Pedetes capensis
CATGGTAGTATACACTTTTTATCCCAGCACTCAGGAGGCTAAGGCAAGAGAATTGAAAGTTGAGGCCAGTCTGTGCTACATAGTGAGTTCCAGTCCAGCTAGGGATACATAATAAGACTCTATCTTAAAAATAAGCCCATTTAACATTGAAAAAAATAGAAATAGAATATACAATCATAAATACATATATAACTATATATTATACATAACACACATAAGCATATTATACACATTTCTGTATATGTATGTATGTAGGTAGGTAGGTAGGTAGGTAGGTATGCCTGAAAGATATTTGCTAATTCTGCCCATTTTCTTTTTATTTTCTTTCCATTTCATTTTTTAAATTTTACTAATAAATGTTAGTGTGGGACAGAGTAATAAGGCTTTTGCTATTTCCATTGTGTACCTTTTACATCATTTTTGGTTACACTTTTACCAACTTAATTTATGGAACCCTTTGATTAATATGTAGTAAAAATCATATGCAATTATGGGTTCTATCAGCCTGTTTTTTCCCATGTACTCATGTATCTGAACTATATAATTTGAGATTATCTTCTCCCCCTTTGGGCTGGGATTTAGCTCAGTTGGTAGAGCACTGCTCTGCAATCTCTGAGGTCCCAAATTCGATTCCCAGCACCACAAAAATAGGAGAAGGACATGGCAATCCACTCCTGAGGCAATCCCGAAACAATCTGCCATTGAAAACCCTATGAGGATCGCTATGAGTCGGACACTACTCAACGGCACCTAACAACAACAACAATCTCCCCCTCTATCCCTCTACATTATTTCCCCTCTCCATCCCACTTCTACAATCTTTGCTCCCTTCAGCTTGTTCCCTCCCCCTTCTTTCTACTCTGCTTTTATTTTCCCTTCTTATATAGGTCTGATTGTTCCTTTTTCTATATCTATGTATGGATAGTTTTTTCTTCCTTTAAGATTCAGCTCCCACATATGAATGAGAACATAAAGTATTTCTTTTTTGAGCCTGTGATCTTCACTTAAGAAAATCTTCTCCAATTCTATCCATTTTGCTGCAAATGACATTTCATTCTTTTTTATTGCTGAGCAATATTCCATTGTGTTTATAAACCACACTTTTTTTAATCCATTCCTCTGTCGATGGATATCTCGGTTGGTTCCATACCCTTGCAATTGTGAAGAGTGCTGCATTAAAAATGGAAATGCAGGTGACCTGGTGACATGATGACTTATCATGCATTGGGTATACTCCAAGGAGTGGTATAGTTGGGTCATATTGTTGTTGTTGTTGTTAGGTGCCATCAAGTCGGTATCCGACTCATAGTGACCCTCATAGGGTTTTCAATGGCTGACTGTTTCGGGATTGCCTTAGGAGTGGATTGCCAGGTCCTTCTCCCTTTTTTGCGGTGCTGGGAATTGAACTCGGGACCTCAGAGACTGCAGCGCAGCACTCTACCAACTGAGCTAAATCCCAGCCCTTAGTTGGGTCATATGGCAGTTCTATTCCTAGTTTTCTAAAGTATCTCCATATTGGTTTCCAAATTGGTGGAAATACTTTACAATCCCACCAGCAGTGTAAAAGTGTTCCTTTTTCTCCCCAACCTCTCCATCATTTGTTATTATTTTGTTTTGTTGCTCTTGGCCACTCTTACTGTAGTGAGATGGAATCTCAGTGTTGATTTATTTGCATTTCCCTAGTGGCTAGGGATATTGAGCATTTTCTTCATGTGTTTCTTGGCCCTTTGGACTTCTTCCTTTGAGAACTGTCTGTTCATTTCCTTTGCCCACTTATGTATTTGGTTATTTGTTGTGTTGGTGTTTGCTTTCTTAAGTTCTTTGTATATTCTTGAAATTAGTCATCTGTCTTATGTGTAGGATGCAAAGATTCTGTAGACTCTCCCTTAACTCTATTGATTGTTTCCTTGGCTGTACAGAAGCCTTTTAATTTCATGCAATGCCATTTGTGCATTCATGGTGCCATTTCCTGGGAAAATGGAGTCTTGGTAAGGGAATACTTTCCTATAGCAATGTGTTGGAGCATGTCTCCTAAGTTTTCTTCAAGTAGTTTTAAGGTTTCTGGTTTTATGTTGAGGTCTCATCCATTTTGAATTCACTCTTGAGCAAATTGAGAGATACAGGTCTATTTTCAATTTTCTGCAAATGGATATCTAATTTTCCCAGGACCATTAGTTGAAGAGGCTCTCTTTTCTCCATTTAATGTCCTTAGCCCTTTTGTCAAAAATCAGGTGGCTATAGTTGTTTGGATCTCTGAGTCTTCAATTCTGATTCTGTTCCATTGGTCTTTAAGCCTATTTCTGTGCCAGTACCAAGCTGTTTTTGCCACTATAGCCCTGTAGTATAATCTGAAGTCAGTATAGTGATCCCACCTGTGCTGTTTTTGCAACCTAAGATTGTTTTGACTATATGCAGTCTTTGTGCTTCCATATTAATTTTAGGATTATTTTTTCTGTTTCTGCAAAGTCTGTCATTAGAATTTTAATAGAGATTGCATTAAATCTATAAATTGCTTTTGGTAATTTAGCCATCTTTACAATGTTGATTCTCCTAATCCATTAGCAAGGAGCTCCTTCCATCTTCTAATATCCTCTGCAATTTCCTTCTTTAGCATTTTGAAGTTTTCCATGTAGCAATCTTCAGGGTCTTTGGTTAGATTGATACGTAAATATTTCATTTTTTGGTAGGCTATTATAAATGGTATTGTTGCCTTAATTTCCTTCCCTTCCTGTTCACTATTAATATAAAGGAAGGCTACTGATTTTTGAGTGTTAATTTGGTATCCTGCTATTTTGCTGAAGGAGTCAATTAACTCTAAGAGTTTTCCAGAGGAATTTTTGGGGTCCTTTACGTAAAGCCACAAATAAGGATAATTTGACCTCTCCTTTACATATCTGTATCCCTTTGGTTTCTTTCTCTTGCTGATTGCTCTGGCTATGGCTTCAATCACAATATTGAATAAAAGGGGAAAGAGTGGACATCCTTGTCTTGTTCCTGATCTTAGGTTCAAATTTTCCCCATTTAATATGATATTGGCTATGGTTTGTCATAGATGACCTTTATGATGTTGAGGTATTTCCTTGTTATGCCTACATTCTCCAGGACTTTTATCATGAAAGGATGTCACACTTTGTCAAAGGCCTTCTCAGCATCAATTGAGATGATCATGTGATTTCTGTCTATATATCTCCTGATATGATGAATTACATTGATTGATTTTCATATGTTGAACCAGCTTTGCATCTGTGGAATGAAGCTCACTTGATCATAGTGTATGATCTTCTTTATGTGTTGCTGAATTTAGTTTGCCAGAATTTTATTGAGGAGTTTTGTGTCAATGTTCATCAGGGAACCTGACCTAAAGTTCTCTTTCTTTAAAGTGTCCTTGACCAGTTTTGGTATCAAGGTGATACTGGCTTCATAGAATGAGCTTTTCTACTTTATGAAATAGTTTGATAAGAATAGGTATTCTTCTTTGAAGGTTCCACTGTGAACCCATTGGGATGTGGACTTTTCATTATTGGGGGATTTTTCATTACTGGTGACATTATAGTGACATTATATACCCATTATAGGGCCTGCTTAAACTGCTTATCTCCTCTGAACTTAATTTTGGTAATTAATATGTGTGAAGGAATTATCCATTTCTTCTATATTTTTGTTTTTTGGAGAGTAAAATTTCTCAAAATATTCTCTGATGATCTTCTGGATTTCACTGGTATTGGTGGTTATAACCTATCCTCAAAAGATCTAAGATTTAGCTCAGTTGGTAGAGCACTGCTCTGCAGTCTCTGAGGTCCCCGGTTCAATTCCCAGCACTGCAAAAATGGAAGAAGGACATGGCAATCCACCCCCAAGTCAATCCCAAAACAATCAGCCATTGAAAACCCTATGAGGGTCGCTATGAGTCAGACCTGACTTGAAGGCACCTAACAACAACAACCCATTCTCATCTCTGATTTTCTTTTAATTTGGGTCCTTCCTTCCTTCCATCCATGCTTCCATCCTTCCTTCCTTTCTTTTCTTTCAGACTTATTAGGGAGATGTCTATTTTATTAATCTTTTTGAAGAACCACAGTCTCATTAATTCTTTGAATTGTCTTTTTAGATCCTAATTGGGATATCTCTGACTTGATCGTGATCATTTCTGAATGCTTCCTTTGTTGTTGGCCTTCTAATGCCTTAAGATGTGTTATTAAGCTATTTAATTGGCCCTTCTCTAACTTATTGGTGAAGACATTCACAGCTATGAATTTCCTTCTTAGAACTGCCTTTGCTGTATCCCATAAATTTGGTAGGGTGTATTTTCAGCCTCGCTTGATTGCAGACATTTTTAATTTCATTTCATTTTGTTGATGACCCATTGACCACTCAAGAGTGTTTTATTTAGTCTCCACAAATTTGTAACATTTTTGAGATTTTTCTTGGTTTTGAGTTCTCGCTATTTTCCACTGTGATCTGGTAAGGTACAAGGGATGATTTCTACTTTTTTGTATCTGTTGAGGCTATTTTTGTGGACTAAAATGTGGCCTATCTTAGAAAAAGTTCTACGTCATGCTGAGAAGAATGTGTATTCTGCACCTGAAGGATGGAATATTCTATAGACATCTGTAAGATCCAGTTGGTCTAGGGTGCTATTTAAGTCCATCATTTCTCCGTTGATTTTTTACTTTGATGACCTGTCTCTTGGTGAAGTAAGGTACTGAAATCTCCCATAATTACTGTCTCTGTCCCAATGTGTTCCTTTATCTCTAATAAAGTTTGTTGAATGTAGCTAGGTGCTCCTGTATCTGGTGAGCAAATATTAAGTATCATTATGGGTTCCTGACTGACTATTCCTTTTACTAATATGTAGGTCCTTCTTTGTCTCTTTTGATTAGTTTGCAATTGAAGTCTAAGTTGTCTAAAATTAGTATCACAACCTCTGCCTTTTTTTTTCAGGGAGGCACCAAAGGTTTTATTTTGAGTAAGTATTCAGTAAATAATTATGAAATGATAAGCAAATTATACTGTGCACTGGGTAACACAGGGAAGTTACTCTTTTTTATTGGAAATTTTTAATGTATACCTTAATGTGATTCATTCTGACATGCTTTTCATTGTGACATTTCCATATATGCATTTTGTTGTACATTACGCAGATAAGTTCCCCCTTACTCTCTTGTGCACTTCCTCCCCCTGTCCCACTCCCCACCAAAGACTCTCATATCCAATGACCATGATGAACCACTTACTAGTTCCAGGAGCTTTGGAGATTTTTTGTTTGTTTGTTTGGTTAGTTGGTTGATTTTGTTTGTTTGTTTGTTTTGAAAGGCTTTTTTGGTTTTTTTGGTTTTGGCTTTTGGGTTTGTTGTTGTGATGGGGTTTTTTTGTATATTTATTGTGATTTTCTATGGAAACCATCTTGTCATCTGCAAATAGAGATTTTTTTCTTTTCTTATTTCAATGTCTTTTCTCTCCCTTTTCTTGCTTTACTTGTACTGGCTGGACCTCCCACTACTACACTGAATAAAATTGGTGAAAGCAAACATACTTGTCTTGTTCCTGGTTTTATAGGAAATCATTCAGCTTTTCACCATTAAGTATAATGTTAGCTATAGGATTTTAGCAAAAGTTGAGGAAGTTCCCCTCTATTCTCAGTTTTCTGAGAAGTATCACTGGGGTTTTATTAGTGTCTATCAAGGATTTTAATTTTGTCATTTTTTCTGTGACCATGAATATGATCACAGGATCTTTTTTCTTTAGCCAACTAATATGGTATATCACATTGACTTTCGATTATTAAACCAGCGTTTTATCCATGGAATAAATTCTATTTGGATATGCTATATAATTATCTGGATATATTGCTGAATTTTTTTGCCAATACTTCCTTAAGGATTTTCGTGCCTATATTTATTAGAGATATTAGTATGTAGTTTTCTTCTTATATGATGTTGCTATTTTGTGTTGGTATCAAAGGAAACTGGCATCATAAAACAAGTTTCTAAGTGTTCTATCCTTTTCTTTTTTCTAGAAGATATTATGGAGATTTTACTATTAACCATAATGTTTTATATTTCTTTAAAGAAAACCTAAACCAAAAGTAGCAAATCTACTAAGTAGATTTGTCATCCTGTGGGAGGCTTGCTAAATCATCTCTATATCTTGCAACCTGATCAAAATCTTTCATTACTTAAAAATAAAAATGTTTTAAAAACTCGTATTAATAAATGAAACTCAAATTATTAAGTTTATTGCAATAAATAGTAGCAAAGCAGAAAGCTATTTGAACTAAATACCTATCAACTTATACTAAAAAATTAAAAGTTGTGATTTATTTTCCTGACATTTTCAGAACTTTGGTTCAACATTTCCAAATCTGAAAATCATGGAGTTAGGGAGATCAACAGTATTTTAATTGTAATGAGGTTAAAATTTGAGACTATGGTGAATTAAAGATGTTCCCAAGTTCTTTAACATTCTTAATAGAGAGATGGGGTCTTCTATTCTACTCAAACTTGACCTGGTTCTATGCTTGTTTTAGCCAACTGTATCACAGAAATGTTGTCATATATTATCTGATCCTTAGCTTTACATGATGAGTGGCTTCTGCCTGTTGGAACACTCCTGCTTGGATTCAAGCTAATAGGTTGTGAGGAGCCTAACCAATCACATGAAGAGACGATATGCAGAACAACCAAAGCCATTGGACAACCCCAGCTGAGCTCCTGGACAACAACTGTCACTAACTTCCAGCCATGTGAATGAGGCCATTTTAGCCTTCTGCCCATGCTAGCACTCCAACTGCCTTCACATTACATGGAAATCTCCAGTCAAAATCATGAGGAATAACAATCTATTGTTTGTTTGTTTTTTTCGGTACTGGGGGTTTAACCCACGGCCTCGTGCTTGCTTGCTTTGCAAGTGTTGGACCACTGAGCTGCACCCTTAGCCCATTTTTTAACTTTTTGAGACAGGGTGTTGCTAATTTACATAGACTACCTCTGGTCTCAAATTTATGATCCCCCTGCCTTTGACTCCTGGATCGCTGGGATTACAGGTGTGCGCCACTATGCCCAGCACAATCTATTGTTTTAAAGTACTAAGTTTTAAGGTGGTCTGTTGTTCAGTAATATATAAAAAAAAAATTAGTGGTTTACCCTTAAGAGCACTATCTTGTTAATGGAAAGTGAGATTAGACCACTAATCTTAGATAAGTAGTCCAGTGTATTTTTCCTCCATAGGATGCTTTGTTTTTTAAACTAGTGAATTAATGAAAATCCCAATCCTAGTCATTAATGAAAATCTTAAACTTGAACTCAAAATCCTAATCCAGCATTTCACTCACATAGTACAGTAACGAAGCACATTCTCATTAATTACATGTGAGGAACTATGCAATGTAAAACCAAATAGGGAGACCAACTCTCCAAAGTAAGGTTTTATTTGTACCTTAGTGAATCAGCTACAGTTATTTCCTAGGAGAATAACAATGACTTGAGAAGCTAAGAAGCTTCTTATGCCAGAATAGTCACATTTTATTTATTTCCTCTTTGGTTCCCCCTGCCCTGCCTCTCTCTGTCTCCTTTTCCTTCTCCCTTTCACTCCTCCTCTTTCTCTCTCTTATCAGCACTTGGGGTATGAACCCAGGGCCTCATGCATACTTTGCAAGCACTCTACCACTAAGATGAACTCTCAGCCCTCCTTTTTTCTTTTTTTTTTTTTTGTTTGTTCGTTTGTTTGTTTCACTAAATTATGCAGGCTGCCTCTGGCCAGAAAAGATCCTTCTGCCTCCACCTTCTGAGTCACTGGAAGTCATGCACTACCACGTGCTTGGCTTCAAATCTCTTTTGACAGATTTTTTTTTCAACAGTAGCAAACTTCAAAGTTACATAAGTTAGAATCTGTGAATAAAAAGGTTTTATCTTTCTACCATCATCAATCCTAGCTTTAGAACATACTCTTGATTACATAATGAGTAAGGTCCTTATCCTCAGTGATTTGTCTTGTAGTTAGAGGAAAGTCAATTAAAATGCATAGACATCAGGCCTTAATCCAGACCTGTCATCTCTTAGAAAATTTTGACACATGAGAACTCTTCTTCTTGGACAAGCTAATTAATCTTATAAGAGATTACAATAAGAGAGAGCCAGTTGTAACAGCCTAAACAGATACACACATAATGTGTACACACAGCACATATATGTAACCTCAGTTCAAGTGTGAAAAATAACACTTAGATCTGGCCCTTACCTATTTACTGTATTAGTATATATTTTTACATAAAAAGGCACAAGGTGGAGTTATTTGAACATTTATTCTTACCAGAAAGAATACATAAGAGTTATATTTTTCCTTTGTGTCCACCTGGAATTTTTTGCTACTTACTGGCTGTCCAGGCTCACCAACTCCAATGGGTCCTGGAGCCCCTGTTCTTCCTTCTTGGCCTCTTTCTCCCTGAGATAAAAATAATAAAAATAGAGTGTGAGTTTTTAAATAAAAGAATAAGCATGGCACAAATTGCTCTGGAGGTTTCAATAAGGATAAACAGCAAGTAGCCAACCTTTTCATATTCATAAACATTACAAAAATTCTAGACGACAACTGGCTTAAATGTAAATTTAAGAGAATAAATAACCCTAAAATGTTCATCATCTCTTCTTGTCTAAATGCAACATAGCACTTTCAGCTTTCACATACTATTGTATAGTAATGGGAGGATAAACTGTGTAGCAATTCATTTTGGTTACTGAGGTGGCTAAACTAACAATGTTCATGCTATTCTCTGCCACCACCTACTCTGTCCCATTTCACACCTCCTTTAAACTCAGCTTTATACTGTCTCCTTTAGAACACTTCCCCAGTAACTCTGCCCATATAAACTTCCCCTTCCCTGGAGTCTCAAAGTTACTGTTGAAATGCTATCACTGCTGATACTTAGCTACATTCAAAGCACACTGTTTTGTACTGCTCTCTATTTTTAGTCCTGCATTAAAATCTTACTGCCACAACCAGATAGAAGAGCAATCTAAAAAGAAACACTTCTTTTCAATAATATATCCTGCATGATGTAGAGCACCCTAGGAGTGATGTTCCTTGCTTTTCTAGTTCCTTGTACCCCTTTCTGTCAACATTTACTTATTCAGTCTTGTGACCCTCTGGTTTCTGCCTCTCTATGCTTATTAATGTGAGCAGGTGGTAGATGATGCATCAAGTGTTTCATTTCTCGACATTAATCTTTAAAGTGCATGAAAATTCAACAGAGCTACATATGCTTTATAAGAGGACAGGTATTTGGAGACAAGCAGATTTTTCATTCCAACCAAATCAAAATATATCTTGATTATTCTTAGGGTAACTGCCCCAACCAGGATATTGCAGGGTCCAAGCATCAAAATGCAAGCAACTTCTATAGGAAACCTTCTTGTATCTTTTATGGTTGGGCTTAACACAGTTCAAGTCATACTCTCTCAGCCCCTACAATAAATTTAAGGGTTGTCAGTGGGCAAAAAGACAAGTATCTTTACCTTAATACCTTGCTGTCCAATACCAGGGGCTCCTGGAAGACCATAAGGACCAGGAGGACCTGGCTCACCCTAGAGGAAGAAAGAGTGATATATTAGATCAACTTAGTAGTACTTGTTGAGCAGCTCTTAGATGTATAGAGTCACAAAAAGAGCTTTGAGGACAACAGTGAAACCTAGTACATAGTCCCTTCCCTTAATCATATACAATTCAATTGGAAAGACAACTGAGACCCAAGTCAAATTACCCACTAAGCACAGGACGCATAGTCTCTAGGGCCAACAATAATTTTAGAAGCCCATGAAAATGTTTTCATTTTAATTTTTAAAATCAGAGCAAAATAAAAATAATAATAATGAATATTTAACAATTAATCTAATTTGGATTAGATTTCTCTTTATATCAACTCAGTCATATAACATGTTTTTAATATTTTTATGGAGGAAGGTGCACATAAAGGAAACATTGTTTTTAGGACCTGAGAAAGTCATAATGCTGCCCTCACTCATTGATTAAACAAATCCTTGTTGAGTGCTCTGGCAGACACATGTTGTTTCCTACCCAAAATTCATCCTCCCTCCCCAATTCCTTCCCTGTTGACAAAACTCTGATCTATTCAGGTCAATGGGCAGCTGTTCTTTGCTCCCAAACGTGTAGAATGAATGATAATTAGTCTAATGCAAGGTTGAATCTCTTTTCCCATTACCACTGATTGGTCTAGGTTGGTCATGTAACTGAGCTCTGACAAATGAGATGAGAAGGACCTCACTGGATGAAAAGAGAAAATCTTTTGCCTCTGCCTCTTCTTTACTATATTGAGATGTGATAGATGTGGTAACTGTCATGTAACCATAACATGACAATCTCTAGGATAAAAGCCAAGAGCTGCAGAAGATCAAGCAGAACAAATGGAGGGAAGCCTGGGTTCTGGGTGATCTCATTGAACTGATCCAGTTCTGGACTAGCTACTTCAAAAGTTATCTTTTCCCAATAATGAGAGTTTTTATGATTTAAGCTCTTCCTAGTCAAGACATATTATTCTTAGCCAAATTATTTTCAATCAATGCACCCCACTATGTAGAAGGCCCATAATAGAACTCACTCAAACCTGCCCATTCAAACCACTCACACCTATCCTTTTCACATGACAGAAAACTGAGTCCAGACAGGATATCTATCCTGCCCCAATGCACACCTCAATATCACTCACACTGATGTGACTCTTCGGTTTCTCAGACTCCTGGTCCTGGTACATGATGATAGGGAGAAGGATTCTAAGTATAAGTAATTACAGTTGCTTTTTTTGTAATGTTAAGTTTTTCCATTTATAAAAATAATTCACTTTCATTGTAGAAAATTGGTCTTATATTAAAAAGCACACATACAGCCAGGTGCAGTGGTACATACCTGCAATCCCAGTGATTTGGGAGGCAGAGGAGGGAGGATCACAAGTTTGAGACCAGAGGCAGTCTGCATAATTTAGCAAGACTCTGTCTTCAAAAGTAAAAAATGGGCTGAGGGTGCAGCTCAATGGTATAGCACTTGCAAAGCATGCAAGCATGAAGCTGTGGATTCAACCTCCAGTACCGAGGGAAAAAAAGCATACATACAGACAAAATTTTTAATTATTTATTGATAATTACTATTAATTTTTGGTGTATTTTCTTCCAGTTTTTTATATATGCACATGTAACTTTAATTTATGCTAATAAAGATTTCTAAACACTCTTGGGTTTCAGTTAAAGGTAATGTGCTATTTAAAATTTCATTCAGTTTAACTA
The DNA here is from genome assembly GCA_007922755.1 of Pedetes capensis. Classification (NCBI taxonomy): domain Eukaryota; kingdom Metazoa; phylum Chordata; class Mammalia; order Rodentia; family Pedetidae; genus Pedetes; species Pedetes capensis. The sequence goes on from VMDO01033381.1 coordinate 11,289, forward strand.
TTTCTCTCTTCATGCTTACCAATAGTAAAGTGGAACATAAACTAAGACTAGCATTCACTCAGATTAAGGGCAATGAAGGAATTTTCACTAACACTGAAGCTTCAGTTTGCCTCGGAAACTTGGATTTTGTAGGGGACAACTAGCAACCAGATCAATGCTCTGTTGATAGTGAGGGGCATTACTTTAGAGAAGACTGTTAGCTTTGACTAATTGCAAAGGACAAAGAGAAAGAATAAGAAGAAAAGTCACAGTCAGATCAGCTCCCCAAAATATATACCCAGGCTCAAAATGAGTTAAAACAAAGTAAACCTGTTTAAAAATCAGTTGTTAGAAGTTCATGATCCTTTAGCATTTAAGTGAATCAAATTCAAAGGCACCTAATCTTCACAGTGTTGAGAACAAATCAACATAGCAGATAAGTCAACTAGAATTTTTCCTTTTAAAATTCTAAGATTGTACTTTCTTTTTATAGATTCAATTTTCTGGATCCACCTGAAGACCGCCATTCTTATTTTACATATTCTTGGCCATGGAATTTCTCTCTATAATATCAGACATGAAAGCTCACACTAAGTTTGAATCTGTTTTCTTAATCTCAAAATATGTTGTTGTTGTTGTTGTTGTTGTTGTTGTTGTTGTTGTTGTTAGGTGCCATCGAGTCAGTATCTGACTCATAGTGACCCTACGTACAATAAGTGAAACACTATTGTCAGTGCTTCTCTGCTATTCATAGGGTTTCCAATGGTGGATTGATTTTGGGGAGTGGCCTCTAGTCCTTCTCCCAAGCCTACAGTGTCTTGTATTCCTAGACAGTCTCCCATTCAAGTACTAATCAGGCCAAACCCTGCTTATCTTCTGAGATCTGATGGGATCAGACTCCATAAGGCTACAGCTGCAGTCCAATCTCAAAGTATAAGTGCTAGAAAATATTCAACTTCCTAGAGGTTTCACATTTTATCTTTAAAGATCCTTTTTCTCAGAGCTTCTTGTGCTCTCCACTCAATTTGGAATCTCCTTGTCAGGTATACAAGTACCAAATGAGTGCCTGTTTCCATTACTCAGCAAATGAACACCAAGTACTTGGTGTGTACAGGGCCACGAAGTAAATACAGACATAGTCCGTAAACTTGAAGGACTAGTTTGAGAGTATAAGGTATACCCTTTAAAAATGCAATAATAATTTAAAGCCATAAGTTTATTTATTCTACTTTCTTTCCCTTTTATATGCAGCTTTGGTTCTGTGATAGATGACAATACTATTTAACTGTACATTTAGTGAAGAACTTAAGTGGTTTGGGATTTTTTCTTTCTTGTTTTTGTTTTTTATTTGTTTGAGGGGTTTGGTTGGTTGGTAGTGGTTTTTTGTTTTGTTTTGTTTTGTTTTGAAGTAATGGAAGTTCTGCCCTATTTAGTACTTATTTATGTGTTTGATTAGAAACAAACCAACAGCACAGTTTTGTAAGAAAGTTTCTTTTGACTATCAACAAAGAATTAGTTTGGTTGTTACCCTGAAAAATGTGAATGAGAAGAATCAAGAAGAGAAGCAACTATCTTACCCTTAAGCCTATGAAGTCCCCTTAGCTTTGGCCAAGAACTAATAGCAACTGCAAAATTTCTTAGTATCACTTTTTCAAGGAAATTACAAGGATCTGAAGACTTCAGAGTGATACCTTTCGCTTACATGAACACAGCCCTTTAGCAACATATATTCACATTTCACTTACTTAAATTTCATTTCTCAAGAGCGTGACATCTCAGCATAAAACCCACAGACCAATAGTGACCTACAGTTAATGTTAATCCCCTTGGCATCTTCCCTTTCCCTTTCCTACAAAGATTCTTTAGGCAGTAAAGAAAGGAGTCCTAATTGTAAGATATGATGTCGAGGTAAGACAAAGCAGGGAGAGGAGAGTCAGCACTCTACTTGAAATGTTTCTCTGAGAATTCACCAAGGATTCACAGCTCTGATAAGACTCAGGATTCACTCCTGCCCTGCTGTTTCTCCTTCCCTAATCATCATCAGCACACAAACACATACACACATATACACAGATTGGACACTCACAGTACTAACTGTACTTTTTATTCCTCTACTTCACTTTCTTTGACCACCAGAGCCATATGCCAACAGGTGGGTACAACAAAGAGGACTGGGTTAAAATGGACAGCCCCAGAAGAAGTGTTTTTCATTACCTCCACATAAGTTTGAATATGTGAATGTATTTGTGAACATGTGGGGACAATAAAGAGGTTAAATATACCACCTTGGTCTCCTCAGAAATTAAAAACACCTGCTAGGCAGGGTGGCACACACTTGTAATCTCGGTTCTCAGGAGGCTGATGCAGAAAGATTTTGAGTTTGACACCACCTTGAGCCAAATACTGTGGCTCTGTCTCAAGAAAGGGGGAGAAAAGAAGGAGAAGGAAAGAAAAGAAGAAAGGAAAGAAGGGGGAGAGGGAGGGAGGAACATCCCTGCTGATATGGGCCTCAAGAATAAAGGAAGCCAATGTTTAGTGAGATCTACTTTTACAAGCATTGGCCTCACACTTTCTATACATTTTCTCATTTAACTTCTTAATAATCCTAGGAAATAGGGGGCTTTTCCCATTTTATGGTATAGGAATATAATATCCATTTTTAATCCAATTTTCAGTATGCCTGGAATCATAGGGGGGAAAAAGCATGGCTTTTGAGTTCTCAGTCTAGTGGAAATCTAGCTCTATTACTCATGCTAAGTTTGTGCTTTTGCAAGATACCAAAATTCAAAATGAGGATAATTATACCTACCTTAAAGGGTTGTTAAGAGGATTCAAGACATGTCTATAAAATATCTAAGTCATAAACATTCACATAGTTGGTGTTTAATGTGTGAAGATTCAACCGTTATTCACCAGGCCTTTACTGACCAACCTGATACAAGGTTTGGTGTTCAATAAGGTCCAGTGAATAACAATCTGTTTGAGTATCAGGTTACCTAATTAGAGACATAAATCTGATTGCACCTGCATTTTTCAGAAGCTTACAATCTAGCTGGAGAGAAAATTTGACTTGAGACAAAATACAAGCATGTGAATTAGCTATAATAAAGATATTAACAGAGCATATAAGTCTCTGAAGCAGCAATGTTTAATTCTGCTCAAGGAACTAGTGAAGTTTCATTATAGGAGAGGGGATATTTTAGCTGAAGAATGAGGTAAGAACCAAAGCTAATCTATGGGAAAGAAAATTTAAAGAAGCGGAAAGATTATGAGGCATAAAATGATGTGAAATGTTCCAGTGACAGCAAGATGCCTGTGAGCCCAAGGAGGCAGCAATGAGATGACAACAGTGTCACTGTTTTGGAGTACCAGTGTCCAAAGGAAATATACACGAGCCACAAATATAATTTAAATTTCTCTAATAGCCACATTAAAAAAGTAAAAAGAAACAGGTGAATTATAATTCATAGTAGTTTTAGTCAGTATATTATCCAAAATATTATCATCTCAACATGTGCTCAATATTTTTAAAATTTAATAATTATGGTTTTCACTTGTTTTAACACTAAGACTAGTAAATCCAGTGTTTATCTTATACTCACAGAAATTTCACTTTGAATCAGCCACATTTCAAGTGTTCAAGAGCCACATACGGCTCCTGTGTTTGACAGTGTAGTTTCAGAACAATTAAAGAGTCTGGAGCATCTGATCAGAACCATGGACAGTACCAAAATTAAATAGGGTGAGAATAGAAGCCTACAAAGACATCTTGAGAGAAGCTCCAGTAAAAGAGAATTTCAAAAGGGACTAATTTCTAAATACAGATCTATCGTCTTTCACTTCTACAGCTGGTCATTTTTTGGTGTTCTTTATCTAAGGAAGGGCTCCACAGTCCCACCTATGTCAAACCAGACCCTAAGGGTCATTTTCCCACTCCGTCCACCATATTTGAAATATCCCCAACACCTATCAATATGCCTCTGAAGTCTTACATCCACCTACCTCTCTGTCTACTCCTCTATCATCTACACCAAATTAATATCACCTTTTGTTCAAACTACAGCAAAGTCCTTAGTGCTCTACCTGTACCTACTCTAGCATGTTCCAGTTTGTCCCCTCCATTACTGTCAGAGAAATCCTTTATTTTTAACTTTAATCTAAGTAAGAAATTTCGAGGCCTTTCCCTTTGGTGTTGGGGTAAAGGCAGAGTTCCTAACAAGGCCCTGCAGGATGTGGTCCTGCAGCCTGTCTAGTCCCATTTGTCATCATTCATTCTAACAGCATTGGTCCTTGTTCACTTCCTTATACTTGACTTGCTCTCTCCTGCCACATAATTTTTGCACATACTATGCCCTCTGTCTAGGATGCTTTTATCTCACTTTCTCCTAGTTGTTCTTTTTCAGTCTTCAGATCCTATTTTAAACAGCATCACTTGAAGGAGTTTCTTGGATAAGGTGAAATCCCTGTTGTAGGCACCACAATATTGACAGCACCATTATCCTTTTTTGATCATTCACTATATTCGCAACTTTGCATTTCTAAGTTGGTTAATATGTCTTCCTCCCCAGACTCTGGAGAGGATGCATCATGTAATTTTGCTCAGCTTTGCATTCTCAATGCTTAGCTAATTACTATCATTCACTTAACCACTCATGCATCAAACATTTATTGAGCATCAGTGGGGGAGTAGATATTGTGCTAGCTGTGAGAGGTGAACAAAACAGGAAACCTGGTCTAAAGTGAGGGGGAGCCATGGGTCTGGAAAAGCTCCTCTGGAGTTACTTAAGTTTTCAATCAGAAGAAACTGTACATAAATTACATAATGATATCAAGTGTGTATTACACAGTTCTTGCTACAAACTCACCCAGACATGACTAACTTTTTCTGTTTCTTCAGGTGAAAAAGTAATGAAATAACAATAAATAACCCAAGGACACACTGTAAGGAAAATTCAGCTAAAGAAAACTCAGCATCTCCAGCTCCTGGCACTGACTCTAACCAAAAGCAAATTCTTCCTTCCTCTAAGATAATACATAATGAACAGTTATTCAATTCATTGAAACTCTGAATTGTTTAAGGGCAGGATTTGTTCTTTTCTTGGATAATACAATTATTAACAATTTAATCATCCATTCGTCTCTTCTTAACATCTTAGAAAGATGTTTTATTAACTTCTTTGAGTCTTTTCTCAGACATTGGTGGCACCAACTTTAATATACTGAATCTTGTGGTAAAATTTTCATGCTTCCCAAATAGAAGCAAATGACAGACAAGCATTTTGTAGATGCAGAATGGTTCAAGTGTGGCCAGATTACATTCTTAGCTGAAATTCAGTGATGGGTACACACAGAGGATTGGGGAAAAATAGTCAAGAAAGGCCATTTTTTGGAAGGCAGGCAGGAAAGAAGGGAGTAGGGGAAAGGAAGTTAATATTTATCAGGTACATGTCAAATCAATATCCATTTTTAGCTCTAATTTCTCTTCTGGGGCTGGGATTTAGCTTAGTTAGTAGAGCACTGCTGTGAAGTCTCTGAGGTCCCCAGTTCAATTCCCAGCACAGCAAAAATGGGAAAAGGATGTGGCAATCCACTCCTGAGGCAATCCCAACACAACCAGCCATTGAAAACCCTATGCGGGATGCTATGAGTTGGACACAACTTGATGGTACCTAACAAAAACAATTTCTCTTCTTTTAGAGAAAGTATTGTGTAATAAAAGACTTGTTTTTCAAAAACATATCTGAACAGACTTGGTCTGCATTAGTAAAAAAAAAAAAGTTTCCAAAATACAATTGCTTAATAAAAATTGCCACCACATACAGCACTCGCTGTAGGACCAGTGCTGCTCTAAGTGTTTTACATATATTAACTCATTTAATCTTCACAATAATTTTTATTAATCCACTACTCTGATGAGAAAACCAAGTCACAAGTAGATGAAGTAAGATGCCAATATCACACAGGTAATAAAACCTATGTAATTAATAAAGTATACTGAGTTTGGAGCAATTATTTCAAATCTCCAATTAAGATCTTTTTTGACGTCAGAAGCAGTAGCACACGTCTATAATCCCAGCAGTTCATGAGGCAGAGCAGGAGGATCACAAGTTTGAGACCAGAGGCAGTCTGCATAATTATAAAGACCCTGTCTCAGAAAGTAAAAAAATGGGCCGGGGGTGCAGCTCAGTGGCCTAGCACTTGCAAAGCATACAAATGTGATGCCCTGGGTTCAACCCCCAGTACCGCAAAAAAAACAAAAAAATCTTTTTTTGAATATTATTCCTTGGCCACAGTACACATGCTTTACCTAAATGTACTTACTGTAGAAGAAAACACTCCATATGGATGAAGAATATAATGAAAACTGCAGTGTTGCACAAGATTATAGTAACTCTTAACTCCTTTCCTAGGTAGCTACTAGATTAAACAACATGAAATTGACAATATTTGTCCTACAAAATGGCAATTCGTATGATGCAATCTAAAAAGTAACTTATATTCCATCATATATAACAAAAACTAAGGAACTGTGTGTCATTTTCCCTAACAGGAAGGATTAATAGTCGTATGTCAGGAGAATTTCTGAAAATCATGGCTCTGGTGGACTTTGTTTAGGTTTCTCCAACACAAAATGAGTTGCTGGAAAATATTCAAGTTCGACTTTCACCATTAATCTGGCAACAAGAACATTGATTTATAAGAGAGATAGATCCATTTGGCAGTGAGATATATTTCTTAGAAATATAC
>VMDO01033382.1:0-17992 GCA_007922755.1 Pedetes capensis
AATAATAAAAGACAGTAATTTTACAGATAAGTCAGCTTTAAGATGGGACCACCACTTCCTTACAGAAGCCAGCCAACTCAGGAAACCAAACCTTCTCTTCTTGCGCCCCCTACCGACAAAACTTCAGCATTAACCGCAAAAGAAAAAAAAATATTTGGAGTCCAGTTGTTAGATGCCATTGAGTTGGGCCCAACACATTGACCCTATGTACAATAGTACAAAACACTCCCCAACACTGTGCCAGGCACATGATCTTCTTTATATTTAATCCCATTGTTTCAGATACTGTCAATCTATCTAGTTGAGGGTGTTCTTGTGTTGTTGTTTTTTTTTTTTCCTTTCATTGACCCACCAGTCTCCTAAACATGATGTCCTTCTCCAGGGACTGGCCCCTGGTGACTACATGTCCAAAATATGTAGGACACAATCTACCCATCCTTACTTCCAAGGAGCATTCTGGCTGCATTTTTCTAGGACAGATCTTTTAGTTATTCTGGCAGTCCATGGTATATTCAATGTTTGTCTCTAGCACCATAATTCAAATGTAGCAGTTTTTCTCCTGTCTTCCTTATTCATTGTCCAGCTTTCATAACCATATGATACGAATGGAGATATGGTATGAGTCAGGCACACCTCCATCTTCAATGTGATGTCTTTACTCTTCAACACTTTAGAGATGTCTTTTGCAATAGCTTTTCCCTATGCAATGTGGCTTTTGATTTCTTGACTGAAGCTTCTGTGGGTGTTGATTACAGAACCAAGTAAAGCAAGATCTTGGACAACCTCAATTTTTTCTCAATTTATTGTGACGTTGCTTACTGACTCAGTAGTAAGGATTTTTGTTTGGTTGATGTTGGTGCATAATCCATAATGAAGGCTGTGTTCTTTGATCTTCATCATAAATGTTTCAAATCTCCTTTACTTTCAGCAAGCAGAGTTGTTCACCTGCATAAAGCAAGTTGTTAATGACTCTTCCTCCAGTCCTGATGCCACCTTCTTCATAAATCCAGCTTCTCAGATTATTTGCTCTGCATAGAGGTAGAAGAGGTAAGGTGAAAGGATACAGCCCTTATGCACACCTTTCCCGACTTTAAACTGGTCATTGTTTCCTTGTTCTGTTTGAACTGCCTCCTGGTCCATGTATATTTTCCTCTTAAATACAATAAAGTACTCTGGTATTCCCATTCTTTGCAGTGTTATCCATAATTTGTTGTGATCCACACAAATACCTTTATATAGTCAATAAAACATAGACCTCTTTTTGGAATTCTCTGCTTTCGGCCAATATCCATCTGACATCAGAAATGATGTCCCTGGTTCCATGCCCTTTTCCAAATCTAGTTTGATTTTCTGTCAGTTCCCTGTCCATATACTGCTGCAGTTGCTTTTGAATGGTCTTTAGCAAAATCTTACTTGTATGTGATAATAACGATATCATTTGATAATTTCTGCATTTGGTTGGATCCCTTTCTTGGGAATTGACACAGATATGGATCTTTTCCACTCAGTTGACCAGGTAGTTATTTTCCAAATCTCTTGGCATAAACAAATGAGCACTTCCAGTGCTGCATCTGTTTGTTGAAATATCTCAGTTGGTATCCCATCGATTCCTGGAGCCTTGTGTTTCACCAAAGTCTTCAAGGCAGCTTCCACTTCTACCCTCAGTATCATTGGTTTCTGTTCATATGCAGCTTCTTGAAATAGTTTGTCATCCATCAGTTCATTTTGGTATAATGACTGTGTATTCCTTGCATTTTTTGATGCTTCCTGTGTCATTTAATATTTTCCCTGAAGAATCCTTCACTATTGCCACTCAAGGCTTGAGTTTTTTTCTTCAATTCCTTAAGCTTGAGCAAAACAGAGCATGTTCTTCCCTTTTGGTTTTCTATATCCAGCTCTTTGCAAATGTCATTATAATATTTGAATTTATCTTCTTGAACTGCCCATTGAAATCTTCTGTTTAGTTCTTTAATTTCATCATGTCTTCCTTTTACCTTAGCTGCTCACTGTTCAAGGGCAAGTTTCAGAGTCTCTTTTGACGCATAATTTGGTCTTTTCTTTTTTTCCTGCTTTTCTAATAACCTTTTGCTTTCCTCATGAGTGATGTCTTTGATGTCATGCCCCAGCTCATCTGGTCTTCGATCATTAGTGTCTAACATATCAAATCTGTTCTTGAGATGATTTCTAAACTCTGATTTCTATACTCAAGGTCGTATCTTGGCTCTCATACACTTGTTCTAATTTTCTTCAGTTTCAGTTTGAACCTGCACATGAGCAGTTGATGGACTGATCCACAATCAGCACCTAGTCTTATTCTGACTTTTGATAGTGAGCTTTTCCATCATCTCTTTCCACCAACGTAGTCAATTTGGCTCCTGTACGTTCCATCTGGTGAATTCCATCTGTATAGTCGCCATTTATGTTGGTGGGAAAAAAAATGTATTTCCAATGAAAAGTTCATTGGTCTGAGGTAGGAGAACTGAAAATTTGAGGCCAGAGGTAGCCTGCACAATTTAGCAAGACCTGATCTCAAAATAAAAATAAGAAAAGTATTGGGGGAAGGGGTACAGCTTAGAGGTGGAGCACTTGCCAAGCATGCATGAGGCCCTGGGTTCAACCCTACAGTACTACAAAATAAATAAATAAATAAATAAATAAATAAATAAATAAATCTGAAGAACAGGAAAATATACAGGACAGATAACTTGGTTCTTCAACAACAACAACAAAAGGCAAGATGGGCGTTACAAAAGCCGAATCAGGGCTTGGGGTTTAACTATGTGGTAGGGTGTCTGCTTAGCAGGCAGCATCCTGCTTTCAATCCTCAGCACTGCCAAAGCCAAACAAGCAAGCAAACACAAACAAAGCAGAAGGAAGTATTTATAGAGTATAAAAAGAGACATATCACCAATGCAATGTATGGATTATGTTTGAACTAAGCAACCATAAGAGGTAAAAAAATAGAAAAAAAAAAAAAGAAACAAGGGAAATTTGAACATTGACTAGATATTTTAGGATGTTAGGCTATTAATTATAGTAAGAGTACTATGGTTTTTACCGTAATAGTTTCTACCTGGAAGTTGTGTTACAGATGAAGTTATGTGTCTGATATTTCCTTTGAAGTAATCATTGAGGGAAGAAAGGTGTAAGTTATAAACCAGGCTTTCTCAACATCAGCACTATAGACATTTTAGACTGGGTACATCTTTGTTAGGGGCACTGCTGTTTAGCAGAATCCCATCCTCTACCCACTAGCTACCAGGAACACGTCCCTCTTATAAAGAACACAAACACCATTGTTGTTGTTGTTAGGTGCCATCGAGCTGAGTCCAACTCATAGCAACCTATGTACAGCAAATCGAAAGACTTCCTGATTCTGTGCCAGGCACACGATCTTATTTGTTTAAGCCCATTGTTGCAGACACCGTGTCAATCCATCTGGTGGAGGGTTTTCCTCTTTTGCGTTGACCTGCCACTCTCCCAAACATGATGTCTTTCTCCAGGTCTCTCCTGACTACATGTCCAAAATATGTAAGACGCAGTCTGGCCATTCTTGCTTCCAAGGAGCACTCTGGTTGTACTTCTTCTAGGACAGATTTGTTGGTTCTTTTGGCAGTCCATGGTATATTCAATAGACGTCTCCAGCACCATAATTCAAAAGCCTCAATTCTTTTCCTGTCTCCCTTGTTCAGTGTCCAGCTTTCACAACCATATGATGCAACTGAAAACACCATGGCATGAGTCAGGTCCACCTTTGTCTTCAATGTGTCATCTTTACTTTTCAATACTCTAAGGGGATCTTTTGCCACAGCTTTTCCTAGAGCAATGCATCTTTTGATTTCTTGTCTGCTGCTTCTGCACGTGTTGATTATACAGCCAAGCAAAGCAAAATCTTGGACAACCTCAGTCTTTTCTCCATTTATTGTGAAGTTGCATACTGACCCATTCGTAAGGATTTTTGTTGATGTTTAGTCGCATCCCATACGGAAGGCTATGATCTTCCCAGATCATAGACATGGCCAAATGCCCAGCCTACAGGGCAAAGTCACCCCTAGTTGAGAGCCATGGGTATAAGCATAGCAAGAATGGCCAAATGTCCATAACTTTTTTTGTTAGTTTGTTTTTATGGTGCTGGAGATTAAACCCAGAGCCTTGCACTTGCTAGGTAAGTATGCTACTACCAGGCTCCATCTCTAGCTCCTCCATAACTGTTGAAACCAACATATTCATATACTACACATACAAGTGTATACATAAGGATTTGTTATTCTAGTCCCTTTTATATATTTGAAGTTCTTAGTAATTTTGGGTTGTATTTTTTTTTTTTTTGCAATGTTAGATATTGAACTCGAGGGCTTGCACATACTAGGCAATTGCTCTACCACTGAGCTACACCCCTAGCCTAAATTTTTTAAATATTCTATTTTAAATAATGAGATGATAAGGTAAGGAGAAATGCTAGAGAATGTCTGCCCATAAAACCCTTGTTGTTGTTAGGTGCCATCAAGTTGAGTCTGGCTCATAGGGACCTTATGTAGATGAAACACTACTGAACTGAAGAGGGCCATGCCTGGCACCACTGTCAGTGCTTCTCTGCTATTCATAAGGTTTCCAGTGGCTGATTGTTTCCTGAATGGGCTTCCAGATCCTTCTCCCATAAACTCTTAACAACCGCAAATATTTACACCAATTTATTTTTCATTTTTTTAAGTTTCTCGTCTTATTTTGTTTGTTTTTTGAAAGAGGGTCTTGCCATGTAGCCAGTCTGGACTAGAACTCATGTAGATCCTCCCACTTACGCCTCCCAAGTGCTAAGATTACAGGCATGCATCACCATGTCCAGCGTTAAGTTTTATTTTTAATTCAGAGATACTATATTATTGGGAGAAGGACCTGGCAATCCACTCCCAAAGGAATCCCTGAACAGTCAGCCATTGAAAACCCTGTGAGGGTCGCTATGAGTCGGATACCAACTCGATGGCACCTAACAACAACAACAACAAGTTATATTACACCAATTCATTTTTACACAAGCCATTCATTTGATGTTTTATAGGTATAGCTAAGATATGTGAAATGGTGAAAAGGGAGAAAAAATCAGCAACTCAAAGAAAATGAACCAAAGCCTGAAATAGTTCACAGAAAAAGATATGTAAATGGGCCTTAAACATGTGAAATCATGCTGAGCTTTACTCAGAAAGGAGGTATGCAGATTTAAACACTGAGAAACCACTTCTCACCTGTCAGACTTATGCAGTGCTCCCTGTTATTTCTGACCTCTGATGTTGTGCCCATGATTAGGTTATATAAGGCAAAGATTTTATGATAGGATTTTATGAATGTAATTAGGGTCTTATATCAGTTAACTGACTTAATCACTAGAATGTCCTTCAACTGAGGGTTTCAATTTTTTCTGAGGCTAGAGTCTTTTTCTTACTGGCCTTCAAGAAGTAAATTGCCAAGAGTCACAGCCCTAAAGAAATGACTTCTTTCAACAAACTGAAATTGAAGCTGATTATTTTCCAGTGGAGCCTCTGGATAATAATAGAACCTGGCCAACACAGTCCTCTAAGACCCTCAGCACGGGGCCCAGCCAAGCTGTAGGCAGATTCCTCATCCACAGAAACTATGAGGTAATAAAGTGCTTTGTTTAAGCCACTAAGGCAATAGCATTTTTACATAGCAACAAAAAACTAATAAAGCACTGTCTCGATGAGGCGGAGAGAAACCAGGATTCTCACACATGGTTAATAGGATGCAAAATGTTTTTTGTTTTTTTTTGTTTGTTTGTTTTTTTAAAGCCCTATGGAGGGACGTTTGGTTATATCTGATGATGCATTTTGACTATTATATGCACATTGACTACTGGCCTAGCAACTGTATTTCCAGGAATTTCCTCTCATTGAAAGAAAGATGAAAATGGGTTTAAAAAGCAAATTCTAAAGCAATCCTAAGTACGTACCAAATTCATAGTGTAACCTCATAGTAAAAGAGTTTACGCAAGTACATTTTGAACCCAATACTTTGTACACTCTTAGTGGGATGTATTTTAAGGCCAAAAACATTTCAAAGAAATCTTTTAACTTTTCATTTTAGAGATCTCTGCTGACTTCATAAGGGTTTATCCAGAACTCCTGAGTTACAGTAAATACCAGACAACAGATCTTCCTGAAATAACCTGTTTGGATTCAGTTGCAGAATGTTAATAACCTTATGCATAATAATTTACCGGGAAATACTCACGGCATGAGGTCCCACGAAAATTTTTTTCCAGGTCCACTAGGTGGCGTTGCTACCTAACTTAAAAAATGGACCTGGAATTTGAAGGACCCATTCACCTAAAGATCTATGGTGACTTTACTCACCTATGGAGCAAACTAAACTTTTAGCCATATCTACATGACATTCTTCAGATTTTTTTTTCCCTGAGACAGGGCCTCACTGGCCTTGAAGTTACCGTCTTCCTGCCTCAGTCTCCCAAGTTCTGAGTTCTAGGATTACAGGCCGGGGCCATTACGCTCAGGTTGTTCTTCAGAACTTTACTCACAAAGAAACATGGATCCTATTTCCTCACAGTAGGACTACCTTACATCACACTGAGAGTCACGGGATTGATGGGGACCACCACGAGTCGTCTGGTCCCTTTGTCTACCTCCAAACAGAATAAACTTCCTTCTGTATTATTTTTTTTCTCTGCTAGAGAAACATGGGCTGGGATTTAGCTCAGTGGGTAGAGTGCTGCGCTGCAGTCTCTGAGGTCCTGAGTTCAATTCCCAGCACCGAAAAAAATGGGAGAAGGGCCTGGCAATCCACTCCCAAGGCAATCCTGAAGCAGTTAGCCATTGAAAACCCTATGAGGGTCACTATGAGTCAGATGTCGACTCGACAGCACCTAACAGAGAAACATGGCATTTCTCGAAGTTCTACTCCAACGTTTAAAGTAAAGACAAGTGGTTCATTCATTCCTCGTTCACAAAGCCAACAGTTTTTGCGTGAGTACCATGGGCCAAGTGTTGGGAGGGTGTTGGGGATGGTGCCGCAGACACAGTCCTATGAGTCGCTATGAGTTGGATACCGACTCGACAGCACCTAACAACAACAACAACAGATATTCAGGGACCAGGTGGAATGGTAGGAGGTGGGAAGGGAGGGCTGTGCAGGTTGAAAAAGGCAGAGGGGAAGTGGTAGCATGTCATTCCGTCTGTCTCCCCAGGGTCCAACGCAGTGTCTTTGTTGTTAGGTGCCCTCAAGTCATATCCGACTCAGCAGCCTTCATAGGGTTTTCATTGGCTGATTGTTTCAGGAGTGGATTGCCGTATCCCCCGTTTTCTGCAGTACTGGGGATCAAACCCGGGTCCTCAGAGAGTGTGGAGCAGTGCCCCACCAACTGAGCTAAACCTCTGCTAGCACACAATTAATTTATTTATATTAAACAGAATGAACGAATCTGGACCCTCCCGGATGCTGTCACACAGTGAGAACCGGGACGAATTACCACACTTCTTTGGACCTCGCTGCCCCACTTCGAAGGTGAGTAATCCTTCATGGAGATTGTAGATAGGGAGATGAGAGGACTCAGGACCTGAGCCTGAGCACCATGGATACTGAAGAGGCTTGTTGTTGTTGTTGTTGTTGTTGTTGTTAGGTGCCGTTGAGTCGGTATCTGACTCATAGCGACCCTCATAGGGTTTTCAATGGCTGACTGTTTCAGGATCGCCTGGGGAGTGGATTGCCAGGTCCTTCTCCCATTTGTGTGGTGCTGAGAATTGAACTCAGGACCTCAGACTGCAGCGCAGTGCTCTACCAACTGAGCCAAATCCCAGCCCATTGTTGTTAGGTGCTGTCAAATTATGTCCAACTCATGGCGACCCTTGTAGGATTTTTAATGGCTGTGTCGGGATTGCCTCGAGAGTGGATTGCCACATCCTCCAGTTTTTGCAGTGCTGGGAATCGAACCTGGGACTTCAGAGAATGTACAGTGGTGCTCTACCAACTGAACTAAATCCAAGCCCACTGAAGAGGCAGGTGGAGAAACAAAGAGCTAGCAAGAAGGGAGGCTGGGAAGCAAGGGTCCAAGAAGCAGTAAGAAGTGTGGCATCTTGAAGGGGAGCAATTTAAGAACTAAGTTTAGGCAGGCATTGCAACCCTCGGGAGGATGAGCCAGGAAGATCACAACTTCATGGTCATCGTGGGCTATGTAGAGCGTTCCAGGCCATCTTGTAATATATTGAGACCCTGTCTTAAAACAGCCAAACTAAACAACAATAAAACTAAGCATTGATCGATAATCAAAAGTCAAATCACTGCATACGTGTGGAAAAGAGCCCATTCATTCATCAATAAGAAGTTTCTATTTGACTTGGCAAGAGAGGACTCAGCAGTGTGATGGGCACAAAGGTCACACAGTGGGCCAGGGGCAGAGAGCAGGTGAACCCGCGGAGTCAGCAAACTCGTTAAAGGAATCTGGCAGCGAAGGGAAGGCCAGGGTAGGAAAATGCTTGAGCATGTTAGAATGCTGCTGGAAAGGAGCCGGGAGATAGGGACAGGCTGAAGGTGAGGAGGGAGAGGCAGATAAGCTGTGAGATAAGCACAGAGCTGAACACAGGTGCGCTGGAAGGGTGCTGAGCTTATTACACACCCACACGGTATATTGTGTCATTTCTAACACAATATACCGCAAAATTAGTTTCAGAAATAATAGTGAAAATGAAAAAAAATATTCCAGACAGTAAATGCAGAAAGTGAAAATTTTCTATTACTGAACTGTATACATATATTTATTAAGTAGAATTTTTTTTTTTTTTTGGGAGACAGGATCTTACCATATTGCCCAGGCTAGCCCCACACTCTTCATCCTTCTGCTTCAGTATGTGCCACCAAAATGCTTAAATAAAATGCCAGTCAAAATTTGCTTAAATAAAAAATTATAGTACAAAAAAGCTAAGTAATACGTTAATACTTTTATATTATGTATTGAAGATACAGTTTAGAGGAATACACTAATATATTATATACTATACTGCACAAATATACCATACTAATGCAATAATATACTATACTAATATACTGTACTAATATTAATATAGAACTGATACGGATTTTCTTTGTTTTTTGTTTGTTTGTTTGTTTGTTTTTTGCGGTACTGGGGGTTGAACCCAGGGCCTCGTGCCTGCATGCTTTACAAGTGCTCGACCACTAAGCTGCACCCCCAGCCCATTTTTTTTACTTTTTAAAACAGGGTCTCATGAAGTTACGCAGACTGCCTCTGGTCTCGAACTTGCAATCCTCCTGCCTCCCTAGTCGCTGGGAACACAGACGTGGGCCACCGCACCCGGCGGATTTTCTTTGGTTTTTTTAGCATTTGGAATTGAACCCAGAGTCTCTCACATGCTAAGCACTTGCTCTATCACTGAGCTTCGCCTCGAGCCTCAATGAATATGTTCTTGTCATTGTTTGTTGTTCTTGTTGTTAGGTGCCGTCTAGTCCTATCCGACTCATAGTGACCCTCTGTACAACAGGGGAAACACTGTTGTCAGTGCTTCTCTGCTGTCCATAGGGTTTTCAATGGCAGATTGATTTTTGGGAGGGGGTTGCCAGGTCCTTCTCCCAAGCCTACAGCACCTGGTGTTCCCAGGTGGTCTCCCATCCAAGTACTAACCAGGCCCAACCCTGCTTAGCTTCCAAGATCTGACGGGGTCAGATGCTACAGGGCTATGGCTGCAGGCTGTCATTGTTTAGTATTAAACAATTAGCAGTGAAAAGGAAGAAATGTCAGTACTAAACATTTTATTCAAACTCAGTGAGATATTTCTAATATGAGCTAAAATTTACACTCAGCAAATAAAATATCACACCTGTCGGTCTGCACTGTTTCACTGTTTTGTTTTGTGCAGGAAAAAGAACTGACAAACCTTACTCCATGCCTAAGGCACGGGAGTATTAGATAGCTCAGTGTTTTAAATTTTAAACACAAATCAAGGGGCTGGGGGTGCAGCTCAGTGGCAGAGCACAGGCCTAGCATGCAAGAGGCCCTGGGTTCAGTCCCAGCACTGCAAAAAGTAAAAGTAAAACTTCCAAGTGGTCCCAGGTAAAATGGCAGGATCGTACTAACCTGAGTTCTGTGCATTCGCCTTTACAGTCACAGTGCCTTCATTGTTCCTTTCACATGCAGTGTTTGAAAACAGAAGTACAGTAGGTCCAGACACTGTGTCCACAGTGAGCTTAGAAGACTCCATGGTGTGCGGCGGAGGCTGGGCGTGAGGGGGCCCAGCTACATGTCCAACTGAGAATTCCCTGAATTCCCTCCCGTTTAGAATGCCATGTGTATTAAAGGAGAAGTAGTGGCAGTGTGCGGATTTCAGGCTCACCCACATAGTATGGGAACTGAACCATAACTACTGCAATTGTTCAGCCCAGGCCAGCAGAAGACCATTTTCAGGAAGGAGTATTTTAGGCCATTGTTTGGCATTGCCAAAGATGGTTTTTATTGTGCCTTAATTATGTAGATGGTTAAAAGCTGACAGACTAATGGGTTTTGTTTTAAATATCTGCAGACAACACAACCTTCGTTGCCCGCGCCCAGGGCAGACAGCTGCAGCCCCCCTTGCTTTGTTGGTCCCTCGGACAGGCTTCCATTGAGGCAGAAGGAAAGGCCATAAGGAAGCTTAGCAAGGGCGAGTTTGAAGCTGCAGGTGATAGGAGCAAGGTCATCTTTGGAGAATGAGGAGAGCGTGGTGCTGGGTCAGGACTGTTGCTGAGAGTGCAACTGTTAAGTTCCTCAATCCTAGCAGCCTTGGAAACCAGAAGAGATTCAGAAAACTGGCGCTCTGCGACTCAGATAGTGAGTATTCATAGACCAAAAGTAGCCAAGAAAGCAGAAACGAGGCAAAGAGCAAATCGGTGGCTCGAAAGTTACCATATATTCTCTAAGCTAATGTGCATCCTTCCAACAGTTTTAGAGAGCTACAAAATCACATGGAGGTTGGAATTGCATATGGATTGGATTTGCAGTCCAGAGCTGGGTTCAATCGGCACTGGAGTCTGATCTGCTGCTCATTTTGAAGCCCTCTAGAACTGTTGGAATGCTGCAGATTAGATTTGAGGATATACGGTACTTTCCTTGTTAAAGCAGAGGGGACTTCCTTATTGTGCCAGCTAAAACTGGCCTGTTTGGGGACTTGGCCAGGTACTTACTCTCTCTCTCTCTCTCTCTCTCTCTCTCTCTGTCTCTCTCTCTCTCTGTCTGCCCCCACCCCTCTCTGTCTCTCTGTCTCTCCCACCCTCCCTCCCTCCCTCTCCTGATTTCTGGGAAGGTCAGATGAACAACTAGGCTTTGGCTTGGTGGTATGTAACTTTAGCATAAAGTGACTCCCTTTTGGTTTGGTCTTTGGGGCCTCATACGGGAACTCAGTCCAAAGCAATGGTCTGCTATATATTTAACTTAACAACCACAAGTTCCTTTTACTACAGTTTAATTCTTACTATTGTGACTTCAGTAGAGAGGGAAGGCAAATTGTAGCTGTTCTCAGCATCAGAATCTGGCAGACTTCCTCTGTAAAGGAACTATTTAGTACTATATTTTAGGCTTTTTCTGTTTCGTACTCTGTTCTTTTGTTTATCACAACCATTAAAAAATATGTTAAAAACTACTCTTAGCTTTGAGACCTCTAATGGGATTCGGCCTGAGGCTGGGTTTTGCTGACCTTTACTTTACGTTGCTAATACGCTTTAAACTGAAATTACAATGTTTTGCTTTGTTTTGTTTTGCGGTACTGGAGGTTGAACCCAGGGCCACACGTATGCTTTGCAAGCTCTCTACCACTGCGCTGCACCCTTGGTCCTTTTTTCTTTTTTCTTTACTTTTTATTTTGAGACAAGGTCTCGCTAAACTACACAGGCTGTCTCTGGCCTCGAACTTGTGATCCTACTGCCTCTGCCTCATGAGTTGCTGGGATTACAGGCATGTGTCATTGTGCCCTGCATAGGAATCTTCTGCTAGAAATGATGAAGGTACTTTCTATCAATCCAAGAAAGGCTATTTTCTTGGGAAAGACTGGCTACATAATTTTAAAGCGGGTGTTTTCTTGAAGCCTGACGTAAATAGAACAGAATAAAAGAACCAAACAGAAGAAGGCCTTGGCAATCCACTCTCAAAACAGTCTGCCATTGAAAACCCTGTGAATAGCAGAGAAGCCCTGACATAGAGCCAGGCATGGCACAGTGTCAGGGAGTGTTTTGTTCTATTGTGCATAGGGTGCTATGAGTCCACCCGACTTAACAGCACCTAACAACAACAACCATAAACGAACCAGTGGGTGACCAACCCAGAGGGCACTAAATAGGGCCTGTGTGCAGGGACCTCTCCAGCTGAAGGATCCCACTCCCGATTTTAGAATCCAGTCAGATTAATAATGTCTCCTCTAGGAGGGGAGCACGGACGGAAGTGAGAAAAAGAGGCCATCTTCCTGTCCTCTAATCCCATTGTGTGGAGGAAAGGGTCTTTTTAAAACTACATCTAGATTTTAAAAGCCACAGGAAGAGCAGTATTCTCTGCTGCTATGTGGCAATCCACTCCTGAAGCAATCCTGAAGCAATCAGCCCCTGCAGGCCCTGTGAGGGTTGCTGAGTCGGGCCGTTGGCACCTAACAGCGATATCATGATGGAATTAGCATAAATGCTAAAAGATAACAATGAGGAAAAAAAAACAACGTTATTTTTCTTCATCCCTTTTGTCAGACAGCATTTAGTGCTCTGTAAACTCTTCACAGGGCTGGGATTTAGCTCAGTTGGTAGAGCGCTGCGCTGCAGTCTCTGAGGTCCCGAGTTCGATTCCCAGCACCACAAAAATGGGAGAAGGACCTGGCAATCCACTCCCAAGGCAATCCCGAAACAGTCAGCCATTGAAAACCCTATGAGGGTCTCTATGCATCGGATACCGACTCGACGGCACCTAACAACAACAACAACAAACTCTTCACAAAGGAAAAAAGTGAAGCCCAATAACACAGGAAGAGCATTAGATGATAGCGCGGATGTTTTAAATAAATTTAAGTGTCTAGAACTTGACAAAATACATCTCTATGGTAGCGAGTTGCTGGGATTTAGCTCAGTTGGTAGAGCGCTGCGCTGCAGTCTCTGAGGTCCTGAGTTCAATTCCCAGCACCGCACAAATGGGAGAAGGACCTGGCAATCCACTCCCAAGGCAATCCCGAAACAGTCAGCCATTGAAAACCCTATGAGGGTCGCTATGCGTCGGATACAGACTCGACGGCACCTAACAACAACAACAACAACAATGGTAGCGAAGAGATTGGTACTTGTGTTCTGAGTTGCTGCGATTACTCTGAGAAATCAAGGACACCTTGTTAGCAAGAAACGTGGGTCCAAAGGAGGGAGCCAGGAAGCTGGCGACAAAATCTGGTCCTCGGTCACATTTATACAAGAGCTCAGAAAGGGGCTCGGAAGGGAACATAGAAGATGGTTGATGCAGAACTGAAAAGAAGAGGATGCCCTGAGAGCCAGGGGACAGGCTGGGGAGTTAGACTGTCCTGAAGAGAGGAGAGATGGGGGTCGGAGAGCGAGCGTTCTGCTTGCTGAGATGGAAACCAGAAAGCAGGCAGGTCCAGCAGGGAAGGTCCATGGACACCCGCACGCACGCTTCTCAGCTGGGGGTCAGGAAACGTGTGGGTCCAGCAATGAGGCCGCAGCCATCCCTGAACATCTGCAAGCAACCGTGGACATCTGTGGACTTCCGCAGGTTGCTCTGGACACCGCTGAGAACTGCAGGCACTGCAGGCAGGTGTGGGTACCTGGACACTGTGTACAGCTCAGGATACTGTGGACTGGACGCTGTAGACATTACTCAAAGCTGTGGACGTACCAACTCTGGACATACTGCAGCAAGAGGAAGGACTTCTGGGCTTTTTCAGTCCCTGGCTCACTGAGGGGACAGATAGCCCTCCCCTCTTCTCGATCTTGTCTTCAGGTGTGTGGGATTTCTCTCACCCTGGGCCTTCCTAAGCTGTGAAATGGGCCCTGCCTCAGAGGAGAGCCCCCTTTCCTAGCTCAGACATGCGCTAGGCCACCTGGGGCCTCTGGTTCTAGGCCAGACCATTTTGTAAGAGGTGCTGTGGCTATAGACCAGGCCATTTGTAGGAAGGTATTATCTCCTAGCAACCATGCTATTTGCGAAGGATACTATCTATCAGGGAAGTACCAACCACCAGGTCAAGTACTGACCCCTTTGTCCTAGAGGAAATTCATATTGATACTCATGTCTCAAGAGGTGGCAGATGGCTACTGAGGCCCCTTTATTCCCTTTCTTCCTGCCTTGAATCCTCTATCAACATAACAATTTAATTCTCAATGTTGTTGTTAGGTGCCATCCATTCGGTATCCGACTGTTTCAGGATTGCCTTGGGAGTGGATTGCCAGGTCCTTCTCCCAAATTCTCAATAGGGACTGATAAACTTGAAATGAGCCATTGATAGGATTAGGAACAAGCAACACCATATAAGAAGTTTGCAAAGACTTACATAAGAATGAAACGATGATAAAAGCTACCATATGTGTTCTGCAAACAAGTTCTTTCTATCCAGCCTCCCTTTAAGAGGAGGGGGGGTGAGGGGGGGCTACAGTGTAGCAGTAACTATATAGAATATAACAAAAGTAATACCAGCAAAATGACAAGAAAGGTCATGTTGTCCTTGGAGACAACGTGGAGACATAGTGATAGGTGATTCAGCATCCTGAACAATCTGAACAGTTTTGATGAATTAATACATCAGAGTCAGCTTGCCCGGGAGTGGCTGTGGCCTCTCACGAGGCTCTGCCCTTCCCTGTACTCTTTGGCAACTTCATCAGTACTTTACATGTTGGCACAGAAGTGCTTATGAAGTTTAATGATTGTCCAAAACTAGGAGGGATAGTTAAACAGTGGCTCCACCAACGAGTTGCAGCTTATCTCTACCGGCTGGAATCTTGACCTCAAAACAACAGCTTGACATTTTTGACTAGAATAAATGTGGAGATGTTTTTCGCTTGCATTTTTTTTTCCCCCACAGAAACAGAAAGGAGTGCCAATGCATAAAACAGAACAAACGAAAAAGTTGTTTTGATGAGTTATTCATTAAAATGAACTAACTCTACAGTGTAGGTTGAACAAGGTAATGCTGCCATGGACACATTATCCAAAAGAATAATAATCATTTATTGGGAGAGAGTTAGGAGTACCTGCTCTAGAGCCAAATGGTCAGTGTTCAAATGCTACCTGCTGATTGAGTGACTTTAGACAAATTGCTTAATCTTTTTGTGATCAGCACTCTGAATACTACTACTTAGTAGAGTTTGTCTCTGGCAGTGGAGGACACACCTGGTGCCACCAATTGTAGCCTGAGGAGTTCCCCCTCCTCCCAGTCCCACACTTAGGGACCTCTGTTCGGGCATGACCAGGATTTTGATTTGTAAGTCAATCAAAAGCAGAGTTGGGTTTATTAAAATAAAGATGAGATAATATACACATTAGATTTGAGGAGTGAGAGAGAGAGATGCCCTTAAATGTCTTAACTATAGCTATGTATATATAATTTTGTGGCTTTTGAAGTTATAGTGCTTAAAGGATATCATTTATAATGAGATGCAAAGATTAAACAAAGTTTAAAAATTAAATAAATCTTAAAAATTAAGACATGTAGCTGGGTGCAGTGGCACGCGCCTATAATCCCAGCGGCTTGGGAGGTGGAGGCAGGAGGATCACAAGTTCGAGACCAGAGGCAGTCTGCATAATTTAGCGAGACCCTGTCTCAAACAGCAAAAAAATGGGCTGAAGGTGCAGCTCAGTGGTCCAGCACTTGGAGAGCATGCAAACACGAGGCCCTGCGTTCAATCCCCAGTTTGGCAAAAAAAAAAAAAAAAAAAAACTAATTCCTATTAAAATGTTAACCTGCTACTGAAAAGTACACACTGAAAAAAAACTCCCTTAATGATTAATCCTCTTACTAAAAGAGAAAATAAAAATATACCTCTCATCTTTGTGTACAAATGAGTACACAGAGTGCATAATATTCTACACTTGTGTGTGTGTGTGCGTGTGTGCATGTGTGCGTGCGTGCGTGTGTGTGTGCACGCGCGTGTGTGGTCCCAGGGGATTGAACCCAGGGCCCCATGCTGCATATCTTACAAGTGCTCTACCACTGGGCTGCACCTAAGCCTATATTTTATTTTTCATTTTGAGTCAAGGTCTTGCCAAGTTCTGCAGGCTGCCTCTGGCTTCCAATTCCCAAGCCTCCCCCCTCTCCCTCCCAAGTCGCTTGGATTACAGGTGTGTGCCACTGCACCCGGCTGTGTTCTACACTTTTTGGTTTTTTCCCCTCACATACTGTGTGTCTTGGAAACTTTTTCTGTATCGGTATAGGTAGATCTACTGCATTCTTTTTTAAGATGCCTAAGAATTCCATGGGGCTGGGATTTAGCTCAGTTGGTAGAGCGCTGCGCTGCAGTCTCTGAGGTCCTGAGTTCGATTCCCAGCACCACAAAGATGGGAGAAGGGCCTGGCAATCCACTCCCAAGGCAATCCCGAAACAGTCAGCCATTGAAAACCCTATGAGGGTCGCTATGAGTCAGATACCGACTCGACAGCACTTAACAACAACAACAAGAATTCCATTGTATAGATGGGCTATAATTTATTGCCCTGGTCCCCAAAAGAAGGTCATTTAGGTTTGTATTCAGTCTCTTGTTTTTACACATAATGCCGCCGTGGACTTCCTTGTAGCTCAGACATTGGAGCCAGAGTGGCTGGGGATAAATCCCTGCGATGTCACTCATTAACTCTGAATGACTGCTAAGTGTCTCAGCTTTCCTAGCTGTAACTTCTTTAAATGTAAGATGAGGCTAATAGTAGAGTCAAACTCCTAAAGTTCTTGTGAGGATTAAATCCAAAGTGCCTTACTGGGTGCTCACACCTAGTAAGCTCCCAACAAATACCTTATAAAATACTCTGCTTTTTTACTTTCCAATTTTATATACATTTGGATTTATCTGTATGAGAGGAGATACTAGGTAAGAAGAAAGGGAATAAAAAAGGGCCTTCTGCAGCTATCTGCTTCCCAGGTACCTTTGGACATTTGTTGTTGTTGTTAGTTGCCATCTAGTCAAGTCCAACTCACAGCAACCCAATGTACAACAGAATGAAACACTGCCCAACACTATGCCGTGCACACAATCTTTTTTATGTTTAGACTCATTGTTGCAGACACTGTCAATCCATCTGTTTGAGGTCTCCCTTTTTTTTGTTGTCTTGCCACTCTCCCAAACATGATGTCCTTCTCCAGAGATAGGTCCCTCCTGACAACATGTCCAAAATAGGTAAGATGCAGTCTGGTTACACTTCTAAGAGGATCTGTTGGTTCTTTTGGCAGTTGAGACTTTTGAATATCAATATGTTAATTGCTTCTAAGACAAATGGCTTGTAGTCAGTACCACCCAGGTAGATGATACCCTTTACAAATAACATGATTGCTGAGAGATAAAACCCTTTACAAATGGCCTGGTCAATGCCCAGTAACACCCTCTACATATGAAGACAACAGGTGCCTTCATGTCTGGGCTAGGTAAGGGACCTCCTTTGAGCAAGATTCCTCCTGTACTAAAGAAGAAAACCTGTTTACAACCTAAAAAAGGCCAGCCTAAACCAAAAAGGTGGAAGAACTATGACACACCTAAAGAAAAGATAAGGAAATGGGAGGAATAATTGTCCCCTTGCCTGCAGCCATAGCCCTGTGGCATCCGATCCCATCAGATCTCAGAAGCTAAGCAGGGTCGGGCCTGGTTAGTACCTGGATGGGAGACCGCCTGGGAACACCAGAAGCTGTAGGCTTGGGAGAAGGACCTGGCAACCCCCTCCCAAAAATCAATCTGCCATCGAAAACCCTATGAACAGCAGAGAAGCACTGACAATAGTGTTTCCCCTGTTGTACAGAGGGTCGCTATGAGT